>MU106312.1:156905-175849 GCA_012274485.2 Sinapis alba | reverse complement strand
TTGGACATATGGCAAGTTCTTCAAGCTTCTAATCAAACCAGGATGAATCACTATGTAAAAAGATTGATTTGGAACCATTATTCAGTGGAGAGTCTTTCATGAAGTTGAATTAATCCCATAGGAGTTATGTTGAATAACTTATTCCACTTTCTAATCAGGATATCCATGTTTAGCCTGGTTGGACATATGGCAAGTTCTTTAAGCTTCTAATCAAACCCGGATGAATCACTATGTAAGAAGCTTGATTTGGAACCATTATTCAGTGGAGAGTATCCATGAAGTTGAATAAATCCCAAAGGAGTTATGTTTCAGAAGTTATTCCACTTTCTAATCAGGATATCCATGTTTAGCCTGTTTGGACATATGACAAGTTCTTCAAGCTCCTAATCAAACCAGGATGAATCACTATGTAAGAAGATTTATTTGGAACCATTATTCAGTGGAGAGTATCCATGAAGTTGAATAAATCCCACAGGATTTATGTTTAAGAAGTTATTCCACTTTCTAATCAGGATATCCATGTTTTGCCTGTTTGGACATATGGCAAGTTCTTCAAGCTTCTAATCAAACTAGGATGAATAACTATGTAAGAAGCTTGATTTGTAACCATTATTCAGTTTAGAGTATCCATTAAGTTGAATATATCCCAAAGGAGTTATGTTTAAGAAGTTATTCCACTTTCTAACCAGGATATACATGTTTAGCCTGTTTGGACATATGGCAAGTTCTTGAAGCTTCTAAGCAAACCAAGATGATTCACTATGTAAGAAGCTTGATTTGGAACCATTATTCAATGGAGAGTATCCATGAAGTTGAATAAATCCCAAAGGAGTTATGTTTAAGAAGTTATTCCACTTTCTAATCAGGATATCCATGTTTAGCCTGTTTGGACATATGGCAAGTTCTTGAAGCTTCTAATCAAACCAAAATGAATCACTATGTAAGAAGCTTGATTTGGAACCATTATTCAGTGGAGAGTATCCATGAAGTTTAATAAATCCCAAAGGAGTTATGTTGAAAAAGTTATTTCACTTTCTAATCCGGGTATCCATGTTTAGCTTGTTTGGACATATGGCAAGTTCTTCAAGCTTCTAATAAAATCAAGATGAATCACTATGTAAAAAGCTTTATTTGGAACCATTAATCAATGTAGATTCTTTCATGAAGTTGGAACCATTATTCAGTGGAGAATATCCATGAAGTTGAATAAATCCCAAAGGAGTTATGTTTAAGAAGTTATTCCACTTTCTAACCAGGATATCCATGTTTAGCATGTTTGGACATATGGCAAGTTCTTCAAGCTTCTAATCAAACTAGGATGAGTCACTATGTAACAAGCTTGATTTGGAACCATTATTCAGTGGAGAGTATCCATGAAGTTGAATAAATCCAAAAGGAGGTATGTTGAAGAAGTTATTCCACTTTCTAATCAGGATATCCCTGTTTAGCCTGTTTTGACATATGAAAAGTTCTGCAAGCTTCTAATCAAACCAAGCTGAATTACTATGTAAGAAGCTTTATTTGGAACCATTATTCAGTGTAGAATATCCAAGAAGTTTAATAAATCCCAAAGGAGTTATGTTTAAGAAGTTATTCCACTTTTTAAACTGGATATCCATATTTAGCGTGTTTGCACATATGTCAAGTTCTTCAAGCTTCTAATCAAACCAAGATGAATCACTATGTAAAAAGCTTTATTTGGAACCATTAATCAATGGAGATTCTTTCATGAAGTTTAATAAATTCCATAGGAGTGATGTTGAAGAAGTTATTCCACTTTATAATCAGGATATCCATGTTTAGCATGTTTGGACATATGGCAAATTCTTCATGCTTCTAAACAAACCAAGATGAATCACTATGTAAGAAGCTTGATCTGGAACCTTATTCAGTGGAGAGTATCAATGAAGTTGAATCAATCCCAAAGGAGTTATGTTTAAGAAGTAATTCCACTTTCTAATCAGGATATCCATGTTTAGCCTGTTTGAACATATGGCAAGTTCTTGTAGCTTCTAATCAAACCAAGACGAATCACTATGTAAGATGCTTAATTTGGAACCATTACTAAGTGGAGAGTATCCATGAAGTTGAATAAATCACAAAGGAGTTATGTTTAAGAAGTTATTCCACTTTCTAAACTGGATATCCATGTTTAGCGTGTTTGCACATATGGCAAGTTCTTCAAGCTTCTAATCAAACCAAGATGAATCACTATGTAAAAAGCTTTATTTGGAACCATTAATCAATGGAGATTCTTTCATGAAGTTGAATAAATTCCATAGGAGTTATGTTGAAGAAGTTATTCCACTTTCTAATCAGGATATTTATGTTTAGCATGTTTGGACATATGGCAAATTCTTCATTTTTCTAAACAAACCAAGATGAATCACTATGTAAGAAGCTTGATCTGGAACCATTATTCAGTGGAGAGTATCAATGAAGTTGAATCAATCCCAAAGGAGTTATGTTTAAGAAGTAATTCCATTTTCTAATCAGGATATCCATGTTTAGCGTGTTTGGACATATGACAAGTTCTTGTAGCTTCTAATCAAACCAAGATGAATCACTATGTAAGATGGTTGATTTGGAACCATTACTAAGTGGAGAGTATCCATGAAGTTGAATAAATCACAAAGGATTTATGTTTAAGAAGTTATTCCACTTTCTAATCAGGATATCCATGTTTAGCCTGTTTGGATATATGGCAAGTTCTTCATGCTTCTAAACAAAACAGGATGAATCACTATGTAAGAAGCTTGATATGGAACCATTATTCAGTGGAGAGTATCCATGAAGTTGAATCAATCCCAAAGGAGTTATGTTTAAGAAGTTATTCCACTTTCTAATCAGGATATCCATGTTTAGCCTGTTTTGACATATGGCAAGTTCTTCAAGCTTCTAATCAAACCAGGATGAATTACTATGTAAGAAGGTTTATTTGGAACCATTATTAAGTGGAGAGTATCCATGAAGTTGAAACAATCCCAAAGGAGTTATGTTTAAGAAGTTATTCCACTTTCTAATCAGGATATCCATGTTTAGCCTGCTTGGACATATGGCAAGTTCTTGAAGCTTCTAATCAAATCCAGATGAATCACTATGTAAGAAGCTTGATTTGGAACCATTATTAAGTGGAGAGTATCCATGAAGTTGAATAAATCCCAAAGGAGTTATGTTGAAGAAGTTATTCCACTTTCTAATCCGGATATCCATGTTTAGCATGTTTGGACATATGGCAAGTTCTTCAAGCTTCTAATTATATCAAGATGAATCACTATGTAAAAAGCTTTATTTGGAACCATTAATCAATGTAGATTCTTTCATGAAGTTGAATAAATCCCATAAGAGTTATGTTGAAGAAGTTATTCCACTTTTTAATCAGGATATCCATGTTTAGCCTGTTTGGACATATGGCAAATTCTTCATGCTTCTAAACAAACCAGGATGAATCACTATGTAAGAAGCTTGATATGTAACCATTATTCAGTGGAGAGTATTCATGAAGTTGAATAAATCCCAAAGGAGTTATGTTTAAGAAGTTATTCCATTTTCTAATCAGGATATCCATGTTTAGCCTGTTTGGATATATGGCAAGTTCTTGTAGCTTCTAATCAAACCAGGATGAATCACTATGTAAGAAGCTTGATTTGGAACCATTATTCAGTGGAGAGTATCCATGAAGTTGAATTAATCCCAAAGGAGTTATGTTTAAGAAGTTATTCCACTTTCTAATCAGGATATCCATGTTTAGCATGTTTTGACATATGGCAAGTTCTTCAAGTTTCTAATCAAACCAGGATGAATTACTTTGTAAGAAGCTTTATTTGGAACCATTAATCAATGTAGATTCTTTCATGAAGTTGAATAAATCCCATAAGAGTTATGTTGAAGAAGTTATTCCACTTTCTAATCAGGATATCCATGTTTAGCCTGTTTGGACATATGGCAAATTCTTCATGCTTCTAAACAAACCAGGATGAATCACTATGTAAGAAGCTTGATATGTAACCATTATTCAGTGGAGAGTATTCATGAAGTTGAATCAATCCCAAAGGAGTTATGTTTAAGAAGTTATTCCACTTTCTAATCAGGATATCCATGTTTAGCCTCTTTGGACATATGGTAAGTTCTTGTAGCTTCTAATCAAACCAGGATGAATCACTATGTAAGAAGCTTGATTTGGAACCATTATTCAGTGGAAAATGTCCATGAAGTTGAATAAATCCCAAAGGATTTATGTTTAAGAAGTTATTCCACTTTCTAATCAGGATATCCATGTTTAGCCTCTTAGGACATATGGCAAGTTCTGCATGCTTCTAATCAAACCAGGATGAATTACTATGTAGGAATCCTGATTTGGAACCATTATTCAGTGGATAGTATCCATGAAGTTGTATAAATCCCAAGGATTTATGTTAAATAAGTTATTCCACTTTCTAATCAGGATATCCATGTTTAGCCTGTTTGGACATATGGCAAGTTCTTCAAGCTTCTAACTAAACAAGTATGAATCACTATGTAGAAACTTTATTTGGAACCATTAATCAATGGAGAGTCTTTCATGAAGTTGAATAAATCCATAGGAGTTATGTTGAAGAAGTTATTCAACTTTCTAATCAGGATATCCTTGTTTAGCATGTTTCGACATATGGCAAGTTCTTCATGCTTCTAAACAAACCAAGATGAATCACTATGTAAGAAGGTTGATCTGAAACCATTATTCAGTGGAGAGTATCCATGAAGTTGAATCAATCCCAAAGGAGTTATGTTTAAGAAGTTATTCCACTTTCTAATCAGGATATCCATGTTTAGTCTGTTTAGACATATGGCAAGTTCTTCATGCTTCTAAACAAACCAAAATGAATCACTATCTAAGAAGCTTGATATGGAACCATTATTCAGTGGAGAGTATCCATGAAGTTGAATCAATCCCAAAGGAGTTATGTTTAAGAAGTTATTCCACTTTCTAATCAGGATATCCATGTGTAGCCTTTTTTGACATATGGCAAGTTCTGCAAGCTTCTAATCAAACCAGGATGAATCACTATGTAAGAAGCTTTATTTGGAACCATTATTCAGTGGAGAGTATCCATGAAGTCGAATAAATCCCATAAGAGTGATGTTGAAGAAGTTATTCCACTTTCTAATCAGGATATCCAGGTTTAGCCTGTTTGGACATATTGCAAGTTCTTGAAGCTTCTAATCAAACCAAGATGAATCACTATGTAAGAATCTTGATTTGGAACCATTATTCAGTGGAGAGTATCCATGAAGTTGAATAAATCTCAGAGGAGTTATGTTGAAGAAGTTATTCCACTTTCTAATCCGGATATCCATGTTTAGCCTGTTTGGACATATGGCAAGTCCTTCAAGCTTCTAATCAAGTCATGATGAATCACTATGTAAAAAGATTTATTTAAAACCATTATTCAGTGGAGAATATCCATGATGTTGAATAAATCCCAAAGGAGTTATGTTTAAGAAGTTATTCCACTTTCTAATCAGGATATCTATGTTTAGCCTGTTGTGACATATGGCAAGTTCTTCAAGCTTCTAATCAAACCAGGATGAATCACTATGTAAAAAAGCTTGATTTGGAACCATTAATCAATGGAGAGTCTTTCATGAAGTTGAATAAATCCCAAAAGAGTTATGTTTAAGAAGTTATTCCACTTTCTAATCAGGATATCCATGTTTAGCCTGTTTGGACATGTGGCAAGTTCTTCAAGCTCCTAATCAAACCAGGATGAATCACTATGTAAGAAGATTTACTTGGAACCGTTATTCAGTGGAGAGAATCCTTGAAGATGAATAAATCCCAAAGGATTTATGTTTAAGAAGTTATTCCACTTTCTAATCAGGATATTCATGTTTAGCCTCTTTGGACATATGGCAAGTTCTGCAAGCTTCTAATCAAACCTGGATGAATTACTATGTAAGAATCTTTATTTGGAACCATTATTCAGTGGATAGTATCCATGAAGTTGAATAAATCCCAAAGGATTTATGTTAAATAAGTTATTCCATTTTCTAATCAGGATATCCATGTTTAGCCTGTTTGGACATATGGCAAGTTCTTCAAGCTTCTAATCAAACCAGGATGAATCACTTTGCAAGAAGCTTGATTTGGAACCATTATTCAGTGGATAGTATCCATGAAGTTGAATAAATCCCAAAGGAGTTATGTTTGAGAAGTTATTCCACTTTCTAATCAGGATATCCATGTTTAGCCTTTTTGGACATATGGAAAGTTCTTCAAGCTCCTAATCAAACTAGGATGAATCACTATGTAAGAAGATTGATTTGGAACAATTATTCAGTGGAGAGTATCTGTGAATTTGAATAAATCCCAAAGGAGCTATGTTTAAGAAGTTATTTCACTTTCTAATCAAGATATCCATGTTTAGCCTGTTTGGACATATGGCAAGTTATTCAAGCTTCTAATCAAATCAGGATGAAACACTATGTAAGAAGCTTGATTTGGAACAATTATTCAGTGGAGAGTATTCATGAAGTTGAATAAATCCAAAAGGAGGTATGAAGAAGTTATTCCACTTTCTAATCAGGATATCCATGTTTAGCCTGTTTTGACATATGAAAAGTTCTGCAAGCTTCTAATAAAACCAAGCTGAATTACTATGTAAGAAGCTTGATTTGGAACCATTATTCAGTGTAGAATATCCATGAAGTTTAATAAATCCCAAAGGAGTTATGTTTAAGAAGTTATTCCACTTTCTAAACTGGATATCCATGTTTAGCGTGTTTGCACATATGTCAAGTTCTTCAAGCTTCTAATCAAACCAAGATGAATCACTATGTAAAAAGCTTTATTTGGAACCATTAATCAATGGATATTCTTTCATGAAGTTGAATAAATTCCATAGGAGTTATGTTGAAGAAGTTATTCCACTTTCTAATCAGGATATCCATGTTTAGCATGTTTGGACATATGGCAAATTCTTCATGCTTCTAAACAAACCAAGATGAATCACTATGTAAGAAGCTTGATCTGGAACCTTATTCAGTGGAGAGTATCAATGAAGTTGAATCAATCCCAAAGGAGTTATGTTTAAGAATTAATTCCACTTTCTAATCAGGATATCCATGTTTAGCCTGTTTGAACATATGGCAAGTTCTTGTAGCTTCTAATCAAACCAAGATGAATCACTATGTAAGATGCTTGATTTGGAACCATTTCTAAGTGGAGAGTATCCATGAAGTTGAATAAATCACAAAGGATTTATGTTTAAGAAGCTATTCCACTATCTAATCAAGATATCCATGTTTAGCCTGTTTGGACATATGGCAAGTTCTTCAAACTTCTAAGTAAACAAGGATGATTCAATATGTAAAAACTTTATTTGGTACCATTAATCAATATAGAGTCTTTCATGAAGTTGAATAAATCCCATAGGAGTTATGTTGAAGAAGTTATTCCACTTTCTAATCAGGATATCCATGTTTAGCCTGTTTGGACATATGGCAAATTCTTCATGCTTCTAGACAAACCAGGATGAATCACTATGTAAGAAGCTTGATATGTAACCTTTATTCAGTGGAGAGTATCGATGAAGTTGAATCAATCCCAAAGGAGTTATGTTTAAGAAGTTATTCCACTTTCTAATCAAGATATCCATGTTTAGCATGTTTGGACATATGGCAAGTTCTTGTAGCTTCTAATCAAACCAGGATGAATCACTATGTAAAATGGTTGATTTGGAACCATTACTAAGTGGAGAGTATCCATGAAGTTGAATAAATCACAAAGGATTTATGTTTAAGAAGTTATTCCACTTTCTAATCAGGATATCCATGTTTAGAATGTTTGGCCATATGGCAAGTTCTTCAAGCTTCTAAGTAAACAAGGATGAATCAATATGTAAAAACTTTATTTGGAACCATTAATCAATGAAGAGTCTTTCATGAAGTTGAATAAATCCCATAGGAGTAATGTTGAACAAGTTATTCCACTTTCTAATCAGGATATCCATGTTTAGCCTGTTTGGACATATGGCAAATTCTTCATGCTTCTAAAAAAAACAGGATGAATCACTATGTAAGAAGCTTGATATGTAATCATTATTCAGTGGAGAGTATCCATGAAGTTGAGTAAATCACAAAGGATTTATGTTTAAGAAGTTATTCCACTTTCTAATCGGGATATCCATGTTTAGCCTGTTTGGACATATGTCAAGTTTTTCAAGCTTCTAAGTAAACAAGGATGAATCAATATGTAAAAACTTTATTTGGAACCATTAATCAATGGAGAGTCTTTCATGAAGTTGAATAAATCCCATAGGAGTTATGTCGAAGAAGTTATTCCACTTTCTAATCAGGATATCCATGTTTAGCCTGTTTGGACATATGGCAAATTCTTCAAGCTTCTAATCAAACCAGGATGAATCACTTTGCAAGAAGCTTGATTTGGAACCATTATTCAGTGGAGA
The DNA here is from genome assembly GCA_012274485.2 of Sinapis alba. Taxonomy (NCBI): domain Eukaryota; kingdom Viridiplantae; phylum Streptophyta; class Magnoliopsida; order Brassicales; family Brassicaceae; genus Sinapis; species Sinapis alba. Next base: position 167,402 of record MU106312.1, on the reverse strand, counting down.
GTATCCATGAAGTTGAATAAATCCCAAAGGAGTTATGTTTAAGAAGTTATTCCACTTTTTAATCAGGATATCCATGTTTAGCCTGTTTGGACATATAACAAGTTCTTCAAGCTCCTAATCAAACCAGGATGAATCACTATGTAAGAAGATTGATTTGGAACAATTATTCAGTGGAGAGTATCCATGAATTTGAATAAATACCAAAGGAGGTATGTTTAAGAAGTTATTCCACTTTCTAATCAAGATATCCAATTTTAGCCTGTTTGGACATATGGCAAGTTCTTCGAGCTTCTAATCAAACCAGGATGAATCACTATGTAAAAAGATTGATTTAGAACCATTATTCAGTGGAGAGTCTTTCATGAAGTTGAATAAATCCCATAGGAGTTATGTTGAATAACTTATTCCACTTTCTAATCAGGATATCCATGTTTAGCCTGGTTGGACATATGGCAAGTTCTTTAAGCTTCTAATCAAACCCGGATGAATCACTATGTAAGAAGCTTGATATGGAACCATTATTCAGTGGAGAGTATCCATGAAGTTGAATAAATCCCAAAGGAGTTATGTTTAAGAAGTTATTCAACTTTCTAATCAGGATATCCATAGTTAGCCTGTTTGGACATATGGCAAGTTCTTCAAGCTCCTAATCAAACCAGGACGAATCACTATGTAAGAAGATTTATATGGAACCATTATTCAGTGGAGAGTATCCATGAAGTTGAATAAATCCCACAGGAGTTATGTTTAAGAAGTTATTCCACTTTCCAATCAGGATATCCATGTTTAGCCTGTTTGGACATATGGCAAGTTCTTCAAGCTTCTAATCAAACTAGAATGAATAACTATGTAAGAAGCTTGATTTGTAACCATTATTCAGTTTAGAGTATCCATTAAGTTGAATAAATCCCAAAGGAGTTATGTTTAAGAAGTTATTCCACTTTCTAATCAGGATGTACATGTTTAGCCTGTTTGGACATATGGCAAGTTCTTGAAGCTTCTAATCAAACCAAGATGATTCACTATGTAAGAAGCTTTATTTGGAACCATTATTCAGTGTAGAGTATTCATGAAGTTGAATAAATCCCAAAAGAGTTATGTTTAAGAAGTTATTCCACTTTCTAACCAGGATATCCATGTTTAGCCTGTTTGGACATATGGCAAGTTCTTCAAGCTCCTAATCAAACCAGGATGAATCACTATGTAAGAAGATTTATTTGGAACCATTATTTTGTGGAGAGTATCCATGAATTTGAATAAATCCCAAAGGAGTTATGTTTAAGAAGTTATTCCACTTTCTAATCAGGATATCGATGTTTAGCCTGTTTGGACATATGGCAAATTCTTCAAGCTTCTAATCAAACCAGGATGAATCACTATGTAAAAAGATTGATTTGGAACCATTATTCAGTGGAGAGTCTTTCATGAAGTTGAATAAATCCCATAGGAGTTATGTTGAATAACTTATTCCACTTTCTAATCAGGATATCCATGTTTAACCTGGTTGGACATATGGCAAGTTCTTTAAGCTTCTAATCAAACCCGGATGAATCACTATGTAAGAAGCTTGATTTGGAACCGTTATTCAGTGGAGAGTATCCATGAAGTTGAATAAATCCCAAAGTAGTTATGTTTAAGAAGTTATTCCACTTTCTAATCAGGATATATCATGTTTAGCCTGTTTGGACATATGGCAAGTTCTTCAAGCTCCTAATAAACCAGGATGAATCACTATGTAAGAAGACTTATTTGGAACCATTATTCAGTGGAGAGTATCCATGAAGTTGAATAAATCCCACATTAGTTATGTTTAAGAAGTTATTCCACTTTCTAATCAGGATATCCATGTTTAGCCTGTTTGGACATATGACAAGTTCTTCAAGCTTCTAATCAAACTAGGATGAATAACTATGTAAGAAGCCTGATTTGTAACCATTATTCAATGTACAGTATCCATTAAGTTGAATAAATCCCAAAGGAGTTTTGTTTAAGAAGTTATTCCACTTTCTAATCAGGATATACATGTTTAGCCTGTTTGGACATATGGCAAGTTCTTGAAGCTTCTAATCAAACCAAGATGATTCACTATGTAAGAAGCTTGATTTGGAACAATTATTCAGTGTAGAGTATTCATGAAGTTGAATAAATCCTAAAAGAGTTATGTTTAAGAAGTTATTCCACTTTCTAATCATGCTTAGCCTGTTTTGACATATGACAAGTTCTGCAAGCTTCTAATCAAACCAGGATGAATTAATATGTAAGACGCTTTATTTGAAACCATTATTCAGTGGAGAGTATCCATGAAGTTGAATCAATCCCAAAGGATTTATGTTTAAGAAGTTATTCCACTACAAGAAAACATGATTTTTGCTACTACAAGACCAGTCGGTAAACAGTCGTAAAAATGATATTTACGACTGATTTCCGACTGATTTAAGTGGTCGTAATAGTGCTCGTCGCTAAATAAAACAGTCGTTAATCAGTCGTTAATTAGCGACTGATTTGTGACTGATACCACAAGTCGCAAATCAGTCGCTAAGTAGTCGTAAAATATTGCTACTAATTAGTAATTGATTTTGCGACTATTTTTACGACTACCTGCTATTTTTTAAAAATTATTTATTATTATTAAATTTTTAAAAACAATTATTATTATTAATTTCTGTTGCAAATCGAGAATGGTTGGTGGTTAACCAGGTTTAAAATTACTTGTGAAATTTAATTTTGGTTTAATATTAAATATTTGGTTTACAACTGATTTTGGTTTATAAATTAAACCGGGTTACAAATGATTTTGGTTTATAAATAAAACCGGTTTACAGACAAACCGAGTTTAAGAACTAAATCTATAAACAAAAACCCTAACTCCTTCGCACTGCCTCCTCCGCCGCTACCACCTCCGTCTTCATCAAGCTGATCTTAGAAACGGCTCCGTCGTTGGTTGTTCATCTCCATCCGCCTCTTCGTCTTCTTCATCTCCTGTTTATCCCTGAAAACCAGTTTTCAAAACAGTAAAAGATTCAAACTTACATGGCAAATCCTTTTCATCAACTTCTTTTACCAAAAACAGAGACAAAATCAGAATCTTTTCAAGTGAGAGAGAGAGAGAGGCGACGAGTTCCAGAACTTCATCGGAGATGCGACAGAGGAAGCAGAGGTTGGTGTTGCTCGAGCTTGGCGGAGAAGACAGAGGTTGGCGTTCGCGTTGCTCGAGCTTCACGGAGAAGACAAATTTGGTGTTGCTTGTGGTTTGTGTCTGGGTTTCCGAGAGATTGAAAGACAAGGAGATTTGTTAGATTAAGAGATTGAGAGAGAAAATTAGTTAGAGACATGAGAGCTTGAGATCTGAACAAAAAAAAAGATAAGAGAGAAAGAGAGAAAGTCGTGAGAAGAAGGAGAGAGGTGATTTCAAGGAAAAACACAACTTTGGTTTATCTGAACCGTTGATTAATTGTAATCAATGGACTAGATTTGCAATCCACACCACATTTGTATCAGCCAATAAAAGTTTAGGAGAGAATTGTACAAGGATAAGTTTATTTTTATTTTAGTTTTAATACACTATAGATGAGAATTTTTAAATATTTAATCTGTGGGACTGTTTTTTAATATTTAATAATCTTTTTTGTTCAAAATAATTAAGAATCACATAGTGTAAAATATATAACAAAATAAAACATTAACGTTTGAGGCTACAACAAAATAATTTTGGGTTTGGAGTTTTTAAAATATAAAACATAGGTTTCGAGAAAATTAAAGGATTTAGGGTTATGTTTAAGGTTTGGAGTTTGAAAATAAATTTTGATTTATAATTAGTTATGATTTAGAATTAAAGGTTTTGAGTGTAAGGTTAGTTTTTGGGATTTAGATTTAAGATTTGAAGTTAAGTAGAGAAAATAATTAAACTATAACTTTGAGTTTATGATTTGTGTTTTGGAAGTTAAGCCTTCAAGTATTTGGTTTTAGGGTTTAAATTTAAGTATGTGGTTTTGGATTTGAGAGATTTGAAATTAAATATGTGATTTGAGATTAAGTTTTCTAAAAGATTAATTTTATAGTTTAAATTTAATATTTAGATTGGATCTTATGTAAGGTTTATACACAAATTTATTTAAGGTATTTAGATTTGTGATATGGAGTAGGGTTTGGCGTATAGTATTTGGTTTATAGATTTAAGATTTTATATTAATTATTAAAAAGATTAGTTTTTAAGTTTAAATTGAAAATTTGAGATTAAAATTTAAGATTTAATGTCAAATATATATATATATATATATATATATATATATATATATATATATATAAGTTTTAGAGTTTAAGTTTTAAAATATTATAATTGGAGTTTGTATTTGTGATGTAGGGTTTTAAGAAATATTGTTTAAGGTTTAGATTAAGATTTAGGGTGTGAAAAATTTAGAGTTTTCAGGTTTATATTTAAAGTTTAGAGTTTAAGAACATGTTTAGGGTTTAGGGTATTAGATTTAGATTTAGAGTAACATTTTCCGACTGTTTTCCTACTGATATTTTTAGTCATTTTTAGCGACTGAAAGACGACTATTTAGCGACCCGAACATTCAGTCGGTATGCAGTCGCTAATTTTACGACTGATTGCCGACATCGAGTTACCGACTATGAATTAGTCACAATTTGGTCGTAGATTAGCGACCAAAGTGTGACTATTCAGCGCAGTCGTAAAGTAGCGACTATTTAGCGACTGATATTTTTGAATTGCAAGGCAGTCGCAAATCAGTCGGAGAATGGTCGTGAAATTTAGCGACTGCTAGATCAGTCGGGAAAAACAGTCGGAAATTCCATGTTTTCTTGTAGTGTTCCACTTTCTAACAGGATATCCATGTTTAGCATGTTTGGACATATGGCAAGTGCTTGAAGCTTCTAATAAAACCAAAATGAATCACTATGTAAGAAGCTTGATTTGGAACCATTATTCAGTGGAGAGTATCCATGAAGTTTAATAAATCCCACAGGAGTTATGTTGAAGAAGTTATTTCACTTTCTAATCCGGATATCCATGTTTAGCTTGTTTGGATATATGGCAAGTTCTTCAAGCTTCTAATCAAATCAAAATGAATCACTATGTAAAAAGTTATATTTGGAACCATTAATCAATGCTGATTCTTTCATGAATTTGAATAAATCCCATAGGAGTTATGTTGAAGAAGTTATTCCACTTTCTAATCAGGATATCCATGTTTAGCCTGTTTGGACATATGGCAAATTCTTCATGCTTCTAAACAAATCAGGATGAATTACTATGTAAGAAGCTTGATATGGAACCCTTATTCAGTGGAGAGTATCCATGAAGTTGAATCAATCCCAAAGGAGTTTTGTTTAAGAAGTTATTCCACTTTCTAATGAGGATATCCATGTTTAGCATGTTTGAACATATGGCAAGTTCTTGTAGCTTCTAATCAAACCAGAATTAATCACTATGTAAGAAGCTTGATTTGGAACCATTATTCAGTGGAGAGTATCCATGAAGTTGAATAAATCCCAAATGATTTATGTTTAAGAAGTTATTCCACTTTCTAATCAGGATATCCATGTTTAGTTTGTTTGGACATATGGCAAGTTCTTCATGCTTCTAAACAAACCAAAATGAATCACTATGTAAGAAGCTTGATATGGAACCATTATTCAGTGGAGAGTATCCATGAAGTTGAATCAATCCCAAAGGAGTTATGTTTAAGAAGTTATTCCACTTTCTAATCAGGATATACTTGTTTAGCCTGTTTGGACATATGGCAAGTTCTTCAAGCTCCTAATCAAACCAGGATGAATCACTATGTAAGAAGATTTATTTGGAACCATTATTAAGTGGAGAGTATCCATGAAGTTGAATAAATCCTAAAGGATTTATTTTTAAGAAGTTATTCCACTTTCTAATCAGGATATCCATGTTAAGCATGTTTGGACATATGACAAGTTCTTCAAGTTTCTAATCAAACTAGGATGAATCACTATGTAAGAAGCTTGATTTGGAACCATTATTCAGTGTAGAGTATCCATGAAGTTGAATAAATCCCAAATGAGTTATGTTTAAGAAGTTATTCCACTTTCTAATCAGGATATACTTGTTTAGCCTGTTTGGACATATGGCAAGTTCTTCAAGCTCCTAATCAAACCAGGATGAATCACTATGTAAGAAGATTTATTTGGAACCATTATTAAGTGGAGAGTATCCATGAAGTTGAATAAATCCTAAAGGATTTATTTTTAAGAAGTTATTCCACTTTCTAATCAGGATATCCATGTTTAGCCTCTTTGGACATATGGCATGTTCTGCAAGCTTCTAATCAAACCAGGATGAATTATTATGTAAGAATCTTGATTTGGAACCATTATTCAGTGGATAGTATCCATGAAGTTGAATAAATCCCAAAGGAGTTATGTTTAAGAAGTTATTCCACTTTCTAATCAGGATATCCATGTTTAACCTGTTTAGACATATGGCAAGTTCTTCAAGCTCCTAATCCAACCAGGATGAATCACTATGTAAGAAGTTTGAATTAGAACCATTATTCAGTGGAGAGTATACATGAATTTGAATAAATCCCAAAGGAGTTATGTTGAAGAAGTTATTCCACTTTCTAATCTGGATATCCATGTTTAGCCTTTTTGGATATATGGCAAGTTCTTCAAGCTTCTATTCAAACCAAGATGAATCACTATGTAAAAAGCTTTATTTGGAACCATTAATCAATGGAGATTCTTTCATGAAGTTGAATAAATCCCATAGGAGTTATGTTGAAGAAGTTATTCCACTTTCTAATCATGATATTCATGTTTAGCCTGTTTGGACATATGGCAAATTCTTCATGCTTCTAAACAAACCAAGATGAATCACTATGTAAGAAGCTCTATCTGGAACCATTATTAAGTGGAGAGTATCCATGAATTTGAATCAATCCCAACGGAGTTATGTTTAAGAAGTTTTTCAACTTTCTAATCAGGATATCCATGTTTAGCCTGTTTGGACATATGGCATGTTCTTGTAGCTTCTAATCAAACCAGGATGAATCACTATGTAAGAATCTTGATTTGGAACCATTATTCAGTGGAGAGTATCCATGAAGTTGTATCAATCTCAAAAGAGTTATGTTTAAGAAGTTATTACACTTTCTAATCAGGATATTCATGTTTAGCCTGTTTGGACATTTGGTAAGTTCTTGAAAATTCTAATCAAACCAGGATGAATCACTACGTAAGAAGCTTGATTTGAAACCATTATTCAGTGGAGAGTATCCATAAAGTTGAATGAATCCCAAAGGAGTTATGTTTAAGAAGTTATTCAACTTTCTAACCAGGATATCCATGTTTAGGATGTTTGGACATATGGCAAGTTCTTCAAGCTTCTAATCAAACCCGGATGAATCACTATGTAAGAACCTTGATTTGGAACCATTATTCAGTGTAGAGTATCCATGAAGTTGAATAAATCCCAAAGGAGTTATGTTTAAGAAGTTATTCCACTTGCTAATCAGGATATCCATGTTTAGCCTGTTTGGACATATGGCAAGTTCTTCAAGCTCCTAATCAAACCAGGATTAATCACTATGTAAGAAGATTGATTTGGAACCATTATTCTGTGTAGAGTATCCATGAAGTTGAATGAATCCCAAAGGAGTTATGTTTAAGAAGTTATTCCACTTTCTAATCCGGATATCCATGTTTAGCATGTTTGGACATATGGCAAGTTCTGCAAGCTTCTAATCAAACCAGGATGAATTATATGTAAGAAGCTTTATTTGGAACCATTATTCAGTGGAGAGTATCCATGAAGTTGAATAAATCCCAAAGGAGTTATGTTTAAGAAGTTATTCCACTTTCTAATCAGGATATCCATGTTTAGCCTGTTTGGACATATGGCAAAGTCTGCAAGCTTCTAATCAAACCAGAATGAATCACTATGTAAGAAGCTTGTTTTGGAACCATTAATCAATGGAGAGTCTTTCATGAAGTTGAATAAATCACATAGGAGTTATGTTGAATAAGTTATTCCACTTTCCAATCAAGATATCCATGTTTAGCCTGTTTGAACATATGGCAAGTTTTTCATGCTTCTAAACAAACCAAGATGAATCACTACGTAATAAGCTTGATCTGGAATCATTATTCAGCGGAGAGGATCCATGGAGTTGAATAAATCCCAAAGGATTTATGTTTAAGAAGTTATTCCCTTTCTAATCAGGATATCCATGTTTAGCCTCTTTAAACATATGGCAAGTTCTGCAAGCTTCTAATCAAACCAGGATGAATTACTATGTAAGAATCTTGATTTGGAAACATTATTCAGTGGATAGTATCCATGAAGTTGAATAAATCCCAAAGGATTTATGTTAAAGAAGTTATTCCACTTTCTAATCAGAATATCCATGTTTAGCCTGTTTGGACATATGGCAAGTTCTTCAAGCTTCTATTCAAACCAGTATTAATAACTATGTAAGAAGCTTTATTTGGAACCATTATTCAGTGGATAGTATCCATGAAGTTGAATAAATCCCAATGTAGTTATGTTTAAGAAGTTATTCCACTTTCTAATCAGGATATTCATGTTTAGCCTGTATGGACATATGGCAAGTTCTTCAACCTCCTAATCCAACCAGGATGAATCACTATGTAAGAAGATTTATTTGGAACCATTATTTAGTGGAGAGTATCCATGTATTTGAATAAATCCCAAATGAGTTATGTTTAAAAAGGTATTCCACTTTCTAATCAGGATATCCATGTTTAGCCTGTTTGGACATATGGCAAGTTCTTCAAGCTTCTAATCAAACCAGGATGAATCACTATGTAAAAAGCTTGATTTGGAACCATTATTAAGTGGAGAGTCTTTCATGAAGTTGAATAAATCCCATAGGAGTTATGTTGAATAACTTATTCCACTTTCTAATCAAGATATCCATGTTTAGCCTATTTGGACATATGGCAAGTTCTTCAAGCTTCTAATCAAACACGGATGAATCACTATGTAAGAAGCTTGATTTGGAACCATTATTCAGTGGAGAGTATCCATGAAGTTGAATCAATCCCAAAGGAGTTATGTTTAAGAAGTTATTCCACTTTCTAATCAGGATATCCATGTTTAGCTTGTTTGGACATATGGCAAGTTCTTGAAGCCTCTAATAAAACCAGGATGAATCAATATGTAAGAAGCTTGATTTGCAACCATTATTCAGTGGAGAGTATCCATGAAGTTGAATAAATCCCAAAGGAGTTATGTTGAAGAATTTATTTCACTTTCTAATCAGGATATCCATGTTTAGCCTGTTTTGACATATGGCAAGTTCTGCAAGCTTCTAATCAAACAAGGATGAATTACTATGTAAGAAGCTTGATTTAGAACAATTATTCAGTGTAGAGTATCTATGAAGTTGAATAAATCCCAAAGGAGTTATGTTTAAGAAGTTATTCCACTTTCTAATCCGGATATCCATGTTTAGCATGTTTGGACATATGGCAAGTTCTTCAAGCTTATAATCAAACCAAGATGAATCACTATGTTAAAAGCTTTATTTGGAACCATTAATCAATGGAGATTCTTTCATGAAGTTGAATAAATCCCATAGGAGTTATGTTGAAGAAGTTATTCCACATTCTAATCAGGATATCCATGTTTAGCTGTTTGGACATATGGCAAATTCTTCATGCTTCTAAATTAACCAAGATGAATCTGTGAGAATTAGAGATTCAGAGAGTAACTAAGTGAAGAACATGAAGAACTCATGAAGAACTAGAGAGAGAGAGAGGAATTTTGACCAGAATGGAGAAGAAGTGTATTCATTCACTTAATTAATCCAGAACACATGTTACATACTATTTAAAGACAAGCAAGAGAGATACATGACAATATAAATTAATAAACTAAGGGAAGGCAGACTGGAGCATCAGAGGGACAGGCAGGGGGAATCAGAACATACTTGTGGGCTGACTGGCACGCCCAAACAGTGGGAAAGTGACAGGTCCTGATCCTGTCCAGCATGTGACCTTGTGGTCCTTCCTCTCCAAAGGCCACTCAGCTCTCCCTCCTCCTTTGCAGACTTGAATTACAAATATTAAGCATCCTTGTACCTTCCTTAACTCATGAAACAAGGCACAACCCTTACTTGCCTTTGAAGGCACTCTAGGTTGTACGGACAGCCTTGTTTCCCAAGTTAACTCTCAACCTTGCTTAATTCGAATCAACCATTCCACTTGATCTTTATTGCTTCATCTCAACAGAATTACTATGTAAGAAGCTTGATCTGGAACCATTATTCAGTGGAGAGTATCCATGAAGTTGAATCAATCCCAAAGGAGTTATGTTTAAGAAGTTATTCCACTTTCTAATCAGGATATCCATGTTTAGCCTGTTTGGACATATGGCAAGTTCTTGAAGCTTCTAATCAAACCAGGATGAATCACTATGTAAAAAAATTGATTTGGAACCATTAATAAGTTGAGAGTCTTTCATGAAGTTGAATAAATCTCATAGGA
>MU106312.1:144124-156810 GCA_012274485.2 Sinapis alba | reverse complement strand
AAGAATAAAACAGTGACATGAAGACATGAATTAGAGACAAGGAGAAGAGAGGATTAGGCGAGTAGAAGAAGACCAGTTTGTGCATGCCTTGGCTCTCAAGGTATTCCGTACAAGTCTTGGCTTCCAAGGAACCATCCTAGACCTACCTTAGCTTGGAAGACAAGGGAGAAGGTGCAAAACTCGTCCATAATGAGTTCTGAAGTGGAGATGACTTTTGGAGGCAAGGCTGGAGAGATTTGAATATTTAAATGGCAAGAGTCACATGTTTCCCTTAGGAATATAGCTGTTGTGACATGTCCCTTTCAGTCTTGGCCAGAACTCTTTTCTTTATTATTTTCTTCTATGTCTTGTTTGTCTATTTAAACAAGTTGTATGCTTCCATTTCTGATGAAGGGAATTAGTTCCTCATTACTCTCTCTCTCTCTCTTCAATTTCGAATTCTCTCCCTCTCTCTCTTGTTCTTGCTGTTCTTCACACTCTCATACAATCCAGAACATCAAATCTTCTTATTCTTACATGGTATCAGAGCCATAAGCTCTTGAAACCTAATTCTACCATTTCTACTTTGTCTACTCTGTTTCTACTATGTATACTCTGTTCCTGCTTTGTTCTTCACTCTGTTTTCCCACTTTCCCAGTCTCAAAAATCTCTTGATATCTCTGAGTTTCTAAAATCTCTTTCCTGTCACAAAGTCTTTGCTATTCTTTCATTCAAAGATACATGGATTCTTAAACCAGCCATGAAAATGAAGAAAGAAAGCTCAATACCAGTAACCCTTGAGGGTTCTAATTATCTTCTATGGTCAAGAGTGGCCAGCGTTGCCTTGGGAAGTCATGGACTTTGGGACAGCCACATCAAGGAGGCTGATATTTCAAATAGGATGGCTCAAGGGGAAGAACAGGCGCATGGCTTGAAGAATGAAGACAAGGGGGTTCAAGATGACCAGCTAGCACTTGAGATGATTGATAGTTCTCTCTCAGTTTCAATATTGGAGGCATACTCACACTGTGAAACCTCCAAGGAACTATGGGAGAGTCTTAAAATTGTTTATGGAAATCTCTTTAACCTGAGCAGAGTATTTGAAGTCAAGAAGGCTATCAACAGCTTAAGCCAGGAAGAAGTGGAGTTCAATCAGTACTTTGGCAAGTTCAGAAGCTTGTGGGCAGAGCTAGATACTCTAAGGCCCTTCTCTACTGATCCAAATGTCATAAAAGAAAGATATGAACAAGACAAGGTCTTCAGCCTTCTTCTGAATCTAAGACCATCCTACCACCAATTGATCAAGCATATTCTGAGGCAAGAGAAACTCCCTGACCTAGATGGCGTGTGTGCTCAAGTTCAGAGAGAACAAACCTCACACACTCTCTTTACAAGGCAAAGGAAACCAGATCTCAAAGATGTGCACAACAAGAGTTGAAGGATGGTAGTGTTACCAAGACACAAGAAGACCAAGAAAAGACATGTCAGAAAGAAAACTCAACAAAGCTTGTTTACTCTAAAGTCTGGTGGAATTACATTCAAGGAAGAAGGTTCTCCATGTCTTGAAGTGGCGCCTGAAGGTTCATCTATGTACTCAGCTCTTATCAGTGATTCCAATGGAGGAGAAACTTGGAACAAGGCAGTGATCAATGATGGTCCTATCAAGATGAGTGATATTGAGCCACTGATCAGAGCAGCCAAGGCCATCATATCCGCAAAGAAGTCTGGTACACATTCCCTTGTCTCTAGGCCAATCATAATAGATTCAGGAGCTAGTCATCATATGATTAGTGATAGGGATCTTATTAGTGATATTAGGCCTGCCTTAGGGAATGTAGTAATAGCCAATGGAGATAAGGTGAAGATAGAAGGAATTGGGAACCTTAAGCTGTTTGATAGGGAATCTACTGCCTTCTATATGCCTAGTTTTGCTTCTAATCTCCTCTCAGTAAAAAAGGCCACGGTTGACCTGAATTGTCAGGTGGTTTTTAGGCCTAATGATGTTGAGTTTCAGGACCTTAAGACAGGGAAGGTGATTGGTGAAGGAAACAGTCAGGGTGGTTTGTACCATCTCCAAAAGACTAAGCCCTCTAAACCCTCTACTCCTTCTCATTTATGCATGATCAGTAACTCATCTGTGTGTGATAGCACTACTTGGCATGCTAGACTAGGTCATCCTCACACTCGTGCATTAGAGATAATTATGCCTGATATGTCATTTAGCCACTTAGAATGTGAAGCATGCATCTTAGGAAAGCATTGCAAATCTGTGTTTCCAAAATCAGAAACAATTTATGAAAAATGTTTTGATCTAGTTCATTCTGATGTTTGGACCTCACCTTGCATGTCTAGGGATAACCATAAGTATTTTGTCACCTTTATAGATGAAAAATCAAAATACACTTGGATCACCTTGCTTCCTTCAAAGGATCGTGTGTTAGAGGCTTTTATGAACTTTCAGTCTTATGTCACTAACCATTTTAAAACTAATGTGAAGGTACTAAGGTTAGACAATGCAGGAGAGTATACAAGCCATGCTTTCAAGAATCATTTGGCAAAACATGGTATTGTTCACCAAACAAGCTGCCCTTATACTCCACAGCAAAATGGTGTGGCTGAGAGAAAGAATAGGCATCTGATGGAGGTGGCCAGATCAATGACGTTCCATTCAAATGTTCCTAAGAGGTTCTGGAGTGATGCTGTGATAACAGCATACTATCTCATCAACCGGGTTCCTACCAAGGTGCTGAAAGAAATATCCCCGTATGAAGTGCTGAACCACACCAGACCAGCTATTCAACACCTCAGAGTGTTTGGATGCACCTGCTTTGTGTTGATACCAGGGGAGCAAAGAAACAAGCTAGAGGCAAAGAGCATGAAGTGCATGTTCATTGGATATTCATCAACACAGAAAGGATACAAGTGCTACAATCATGAAACAAGAAGAGTACTTGTATCTAGAGATGTGAAGTTTATGGAAGCAAAAGGGTTTTATGCTGAGAAGAATTGGATTGAGCTCAAAGATCTGTCTCAAGCATCAGACAAGGCCAATAATCTGAGGATTATCATGGAAAATCTTGGCATCAGTATGTCAAAAGAACCTGAAAAAGTCAGGGAGGTCCCCACTCAAGCGAATGAGGAAGATATTGGAGTCATTCACCTTGATCATGAGGGGGGCAATGGAAATGGAAATGAACAGCCGGAAGAGAACTCAGTTTCTCATGATCAAGATGGGATGCCATCAGAATCAAAGGCTGAGGCTCAAGTGGGCGAGCCAAGTGAAGGAAATGAGGAAGAACCTGAGCAGATACAGCCTGTGAGAAGGAGTACAAGGATCAGGAAACATGCTTCAAATTGGATCAATACAAGAGTTTACTTCAATGCTGAAGCTGTGGCTCACCCAATAAGTGCAGTATGCTCCCTTGCTCAATATCCAGAAGAGCATCAAGTATTCATTGGGGAATTGGATCAGGAGTACATCCCAAAAACATATGAAGAAGCTATGCAACATAAGGAGTGGAGAGCATCTGTTGGAGATGAAATCAATGCCATGATCAAGAATGATACATGGTTTGAAACTGAGCTCCCCAAAGGCAAGAAAGCTGTTACAAGCCGCTTGATATACACCATCAAGTATCTAGCTAATGGAAAACCAGAAAGAAGAAAGACAAGGCTAGTTGCAAGAGGATACACTCAAGTATATGGTGAAGATTATTTGGATACATTTGCACCAGTGGCCAAGCTGCATACAATAAGGATTCTCCTATCACTTGCTGTCAACCTAGAGTGGGATTTATGGCAGATGGATGTGAAGAATGCCTTTCTTCAAGGAGAGTTGGAAAATGAAGTATACATGCGACCACCTCGTGGCCTAGAAAGCATGGTCAAACCAGGGAATGTATTAAGGCTGAAGAAGGCAATCTATGGCTTGAAGCAATCTCCAAGGATCTGGTATCACAAGCTTAGTACCACACTCAATGGAAGAGGCTTTGTAAAATCTGAGGCAGATCATACCTCTTCACTCTAACCAGCAAGCAAGGGATTGTAGTCATTCTAGTGTATGTTGATGACATTATCATCACTGGCAGTGACAAGGAAGGTATACTCTCAACCAAGACTTTTCTTAAATTATCTTTTGATATCAAAGATTTGGGAGAGTTGAAGTACTTCCTAGGGATTGAAATATGCCGCTCTAAAGAGGGGCTTTTCTTATCCCAAAAGAAGTACACACTTGATCTTTTAAATGAGGCAGGAAACCTTGGAGGAAGACAAGCCAAGACACCATTGGAAAAAGGCTACAAGGTACTGCGAGAGGGGAAGTTTGAGGCTACTCCATTTGAGGATGTCAAGAAGTATAGGAGAATGGTTCGGAAGCTCATATACTTGACCATCACTCGCCCAGATGTGTGCTTTGCTGTGAACCAAGTCAGTCAACACATGCAAACTCCTAAGATTCATCACAGGAACATGGTGGAGAGGATCTTGAGATACTTGAGAGAGGCTCCTGGTCAAGGTGTTTGGATGGCGTGCAACAAGAGCACTGAAGTTGTAGGATATTGTGATGCTGATTGGGCTGGAGACAGAGTTGATAGGAGATCAACAACAGGTTATTGCACCTTTATTGGAGGAAATCTAGTCACATGGAAGAGCAAGAAGCAGAAGGAAGTCTCCTGCTCAAGTGCTGAGGCAGAGTATAGGTCCATGAGGAAACTGACTGGTGAACTAATCTGGATCAAAGGGCTTCTAAAGGATTTGGGCATTGAGATCAACACACCAATGACCATGCATTGTGACAACCAGGCAGCAATACACATTGCATCCAACTCAGTCTTAATGAGAGGACAAAGCATATAGAAGTAGACTGCCACAAGGTGAGACAAGCAGTGGAGCAGCAAGTGATACTTCCATTCTACACTNATATGGATCAAGGGACTACTCAGGGACTTAGGCATTGAGATCAACACGCCAATGACAATGCATTGTGATAATCAGGCAGCAATACACATTGCTTCTAACTCAGTCTTTCATGAGAGGACAAAGCACATAGAAGTGGACTGCCACAAGGTGAGACAAGCAGTGGAGCAGCAAGTGATTCTCCCATGCTATACTAGAAGTGAAGATCAACTGGCTGACATATTCACCAAGGCAGCCAGCAGCAAGGTTTGTGAGTTCATTCATCCTAAGCTTGGACTCATAGACCTCTCTTGTCACTGATCCTCTTGCTATGAGGTGTTCTACTCTTTTCCCTTTGCTTGGTTTTTATCCCAAGTGGTTTTTCCAAGTAAAGGTTTTAATGAGGGAATGCTTCATGGTATCCAAGCTTGACCAGTCCCTATGGTCAAGCTTGAGGGGGAGTGTTGACATGAAGAATAAAACAGTGACATAAAGACATGAATTAGAGACAAGAAGAAGAGAGGATTAGGCGATTAGAAGAAGACCAGTTTGTGCATGCCTTGGCTCTCAAGGTATTCCGTACAAGTCTTGGCTTCCAAGGAACCATCCTAGACCTACCTTAGCTTGGAAGACAAGGGAGAAGGTGCAAAACTCGTCCATAATTAGTTCTGAAATGGAGATGACTTTTGGAGGCAAGGCTGGAGAGATTTGAATACTTAAATGGCAAGAGTCACATGTTTCCCTTAGTAATATAGCTGTTGTGACATGTCCCTTTCAGTCTTGGCCAGAACTCTTTTCTTTATTATTTTCTTCTCTGTCTTGTTTGTCTATTTAAACAAGTTGTATGCTTCCATTTCTGATTAAGGGAATTAGTTCCTCATTACTCTCTCTCTCTCTTCAATTTCGAATTCTCTCCCTCTGTCTCTTGTTCTTGCTGTTCTTCACACTCTCATACAATCAGAACATCAAATCTTCTTATTCTTACAATTATTCAGTGGAGAGTATCCATGAAGTTGAATAAATCCCAAAGGAGTTATGTTTAAGAAGTTATTCCATTTTCTAATCAGGATATCCATGTTTAGCCTTTTTGGACATATGGCAAGTTCTTCAAGCTCCTAATCAGACCAGGATGAATCACTATGCAAGAAGATTGATTTGAAACCATTATTCAGTGGATAGTATCCATGAAGTTGAATAAATCCCAAAGGAGTTATGTTTAAGAAGTTATTCCACTTTCTAATCAAGATATCCATGTTTAGCCTGTTTGGACATATGGCAAGTTCTTCAAGCTTCTAATCAAACCAGGATGAATTACTATGTAAAAATCTTGATTTGGAACCATTAATCAATGGAGAGTCTTTCATGAAGTTAAATAAATCCCATAGGAGTTATGTTTAAGAAGTTATTCCACTTTCTAATCAGGATATCCATGTTAAGCTTGTTTGGACATATGGCAAGTTCTTCAAGCTTCTAATCAAACACGGATGAATCACTATGTAAGAAGCTTAATTTGGAACCATTATTCAGTGAAGAGTATCCATAAAGTTGATTAAATCCCAAAGGAGTTATGTTTAAGAAGTTATTCCACTTTCTAATCATGATATCCATGTGTAGCCTATTTGGACATATGGCAAGTTCTTCAAGCTTCTAATCAAACCAGAATGAATCACTATGCAAAAAGATTGATTTGGAACTATTAATCAATGGAGAGTCTTTCATGAATTTGAATAAATCCCATAGGAGTTATGTTGAATAACTTATTTCACTTTCTAATCAGGATATCCATGTTTAGCCTTTTTGGACATATGGCAAGTTCTTCAAGCTTCTAATCAAACCCGGATGAATCAGAATGTAAGAAGCTTGATTTGGAACCATTATTCAGTGGAGAGTATCCATGAAGTTGAATAAATCCCAAAGGAGTTATGTTTAAGAAGTTATTCCACTTTCTAATCAGGATATCCATGTTTAGCATGTTTGCACATATGGCAAGTTCTTCAAGCTCCTAATCAAACCAGGATGAATCACTATGTAAGAAGATTTATTTGGAACCATTATTCAGTGGATAGTATCCATGAAGTTTAATAAATCCTAAAGGAGTTATGTTTAAGAAGTTATTCCACTTTCTAATTAGGATATCCATGTTTAGCCTGTTTGGACATATGGCAAGTTCTTAAAGCTTCTAATCAAACCAGGATGAATCACTATATAAAAAGCTTGATTTGGAACCATTAATCAATGGAGAGTCTTTCATGAAGTTAAATAAATTCCATGGGAGTTATGTTTAAGAAGTTATTCCACTTTCTAATCAGGATATCCATGTTAAGCCTGTTTGGACATATGGCAAGTTCTTCAAGCTTCAAATCAAACCCGGATGAATCACTATGTAAGAAGCTTGATTTGGAACCAATATTCAGTGAATAGTATCCATAAAGTTGATTAAATCCCAAAGGAGTTATATTTAAGAAGTTATTCCACTTTCTAATCAGGATATCCATGTTTAGCCTATTTGGACATATGGCAATTTCTTCAAGCTTCTAATCAAACCAAGTTGAATCACTATGTAAAAAGATTTATTTGGAACCATTAATCAATGGAGATTCTTTCATGAAGTTGAATAAATCCCATAAGAGTTATGTTGAAGAAGTTATTCCACTTTCTAGGCAGGATATTCATGTTTAGCCTGTTTGGACATATGGCAAATTCTTCATGCTTCTAAACAAACCAAGATGAATCACTATGTAAGAAGCTTGATCTGGAACCATTATTCAGTGGAGAGTATCCATGAAATTGAATCAATCCCAAAGAAGTTATGTTTAAGAAGTTATTGCACTTTCTAATCAGGATATCCATGTTTAGCCTGTTTGGACATATGGCAAGTTTTCTAATCAAACCAAGATGAATCACTATGTAAAAAGATTGATTTGGAACTATTAATCAATGGAGAGTCTTTCATGAATTTGAATAAATCCCATATGAGTTATGTTAAATAACTTATTTCACTTTCTAATCAGGATATCCATGTTTAGCCTGTTTGGACATATGGCAAGTTCTTCAAGCTTCTAATCAAACCCGGATGAATCAGAATGTAAGAAGCTTGATTTGGAACCATTATTCAGTGGAGAGTATCCATGAAGTTGAATAAATCCCAGAGGAGTTATGTTTTGAGAAGTTATTCCACTTTCTAATCAGGATATCCATATTTAGCTTGTTTGGACATATGGCAAGTTCTTCAAGCTCCTAATCAAACCAGGATGAATAACTATGTAAGAAGATTTATTTGGAACCATTATTCAGTGGATAGTATCCATGAAGTTTAATAAATCCCAAAGGAGTTATGGTTAAGAAGTTATTCCACTTTCTAATCAGGATATCCATGTTTAGCCTGTTTGGACATATGGCAAGTTCTTCAAGCTTCTAATCAAACCAGGATGAATCACTATGTAAAAATCTTGATTTGGAACCATTAATCAATGGAGAGTCTTTCATGAAGTTAAATAAATCCCATAGGAGTTATGTTTAAGAAGTTATTCCACTTTCTAATCAGGATATCCATGTTTAGCCTGTTTGGACATATGGTATGTTCTTCATGCTTCTAAACAAACCAAGATGAATCACTATGTAAGAAGCTTGATCTGGAACCATTATTCAGTGGAGAGTATCCATGAAGTCGAATCAATCCCAAAGAAGTTATGTTTAAGAAGTTATTCCCCTTTCTAATCAGGATATCCATGTTTAGCATGTTTGGACATATGGCAAGTTCTGCAAGCATCTAATCAAACCAGTATGAATTACTATGTAAGAAGCTTGATTTGGAGCCATTATTCAGTGGAGAGTATCCATGAATTTGAATAAATCCCAAAGTAGTTATGTTTAAGAAGTTATTCCACTTTCTAATCCGGATATCCATGTTTAGCCTGTTTGGACATATGGCAAGTTCTTCAAACTTCTAATCAAACCAAGATGAATCACTATGTAAAAAGCTTTATTTGGAACCATTAATCAATGGAGATTCTTTCATGAAGTTGAATAAATCCCATAGGAATTATGTTGAAGAAGTTATTCCACTTTCTAATCAGGATATCCATGTTTAGCCTGTTTGGACATATGGTAAGTTATTCATGCTTCTAAACAAACCAAGATGAATCACTATGTAAGAAGCTTGATCTGGAACCATTATTCAGTGGAGATTATCCATGAAGTTGAATCAATCCCAAAGGAGTTATGTTTAAGAAGTTATTCCACTTTCTAATCAGGATATCCATGTTTAGCCTGTTTGGACATATGTCAAGTTCTTGAAGCTTCTAATCAAACCAGGATGAATCACTATGTAAAAATCTTGATTTGGAATCATTAATCAATGGAAATTCTTTCATGAAGTTGAATAAATCCCATAGGAGTTATGTTGAAGAAGTTATTCCACTTTCTAATCAGGATATCCATGTTTAGCTGTTTGGACATATGGCAAATTCGTCATGCTTCAAAACAAACCAAGATGAATCACTATGTAAGAAGCTTGATCTGGAACCATTATTCAGTGGAGAGTATCCATGAAGTTGAATCCCAAAGGAGTTATGTTTAAGAAGTTATTCCACTTTCTAATCAGGATATCCATGTTTAGCCTGTTTGGACATATGGCAAGTTCTTGTAGCTTCTAGTCAAACAGGGATGAATCACTATGTAAGAAGCTTGATTTGGAAACATTATTCAGTGGAGATTATCAATGAAGTTGTATCAATCCCAAAGGAGTTATGTTTAAGAAGTTATTCCACTTTCTAATCAGGATATCCATGTTTAGCCTGTTTGGACATATGGCAAGTTGTTGAAGCTTCTAATCAAACCAGGATGAATCACTATGTAAGAAGCTTGATTTGGAACCATTATTCAGTGTAGAGTATCCATGAAGTTGAATAAATCCCAAAGGAGTTATGTTTAAGAAGTTATTCCACTTTCTAATCAGGATATCCATGTTTAGCCTTTTTTTACATATGGCAAGTTCTGCAAGCTTCTAATCAAACCTGGATGAACTACTATGTAAGAAGCTTGATTTGGAACCATTATTCAGTAGAGAGTATCCATGAATTTGAATAAATCCCAAAGGAGTTATATTTAAGAAGTTATTCCACTTTCTAATCCGGATATCCATGTTTAGCATGTTTGGACATATGGCAAGTTCTTCAAGCTTCTAATCAAACCAAGATGAATCACTATATAAAAAGCTTTATTTGGAACCATTAATCAATGGAGATTCTTTCATGAAGTTTAATAAATCCCATAGGAGTTATGTTGAAGAAGTTATTCCACTTTCTAATCAGGATATCCATGTTTAGCCTGTTTGGACATATGGTAAGTTCTTCATGCTTCTAACCAAACCAAGATGAATCACTATGTAAGAAGCTTGATATGGAACCATTATTCAGTGGAGAGTATCCATGAAGTTGAATCAACACCAAAGGAGTTATGTTTAAGAAGTTATTCCACTTTCTAATCAGGATATCCATGTTTAGTCTGTTTGGACATATAGCAAGTTCTTGAAGCTTCTAATCAAACCAGGATGAATCACTATGTAAGAAGCTTGATTAGGAACAATTATTAAGTGTAGAGTATCCATGAAGTTGAATAAATCCAAAAGGAGTTATGTTTAAGAAGTTATTCCACTTTCTAATCAGGATATCCATGTTTAAACTTTTTTGACATATGGCAAGTTCTGCAAGCTTCTAATCAAACCAGGATAAATTACTATGTAAGAAGCTTGATTTGGAACCATTATTCAGTGGAGAGTATCCATGAAGGTTAAATAATCCCAAAGGAGCTATGTTTAAGAAGTTATTCCACTTTCTAATCAGGATATCCATGTTTAGCCTGTTTGGACATATGGAAAGTTCTTGAAGCTTCTAATCAAACCAGGATGAATCACTATGTAAGAAGATTGATTTGGAACCATTATTCAGTGGATAGTATCCATGAAGTTGAAGAAATCCCAAAGGAGTTATGTTGAAGAAGTTATTCCACTTTCTAATCAGGATATCCATGTTTAGCCTGTTTTGACATATGGCAAGTTCTGCAAGCTTCTAATCAAACCAGTACGAATTACTATGTAAGAAGCTTGATTTGGAACCATTATTCAGTGGAGAGTATCCATGAATTTGAATAAATCCCAAAGGAGTTATGTTTAAGAAGTTATTCTACTTTCTAATCCGGATATCCATGTTTAGCCTGTTTGGACATATGGCAAGTTTTTCAAGCTTCTAATCAAACCAAGATGAATCACTATGAAAAAAGCTTTATTTGGAACCATTAATCAATGGAGATTCTTTCATGAAGTTGAATAAATCCCATAAGAGTTATGTTGAAGAAGTAATTCCACTTTCTAATAAGGATATCCATGTTTAGCCTGTTTGGACATATGGTAAGTTCTTCATGCTTCTAAACAAACCAAGATGAATCACTATGTAAGAAGCTTGATCTGGAACCATTATTCAGTGGAGAGTATCCATGAAGTTGAATCAATCCCAAATGAGTTATGTTTAAGAAGTTATTCCACTTTCTAATTAGGATATCCATGTTTAGCCTGTTTGGACATATGGCAAGTTCTTGAAGCTTCTAATCAAACCAGGATGAATCACTATGTAAGAAGCTTGATTTGAAACAATTATTCGGTGTAGAGTATCCATGAATTTGAATAAATCCCAACGAAGTTATGTTTAAGAAGTTATTCCACTTTCTAATCAGGATATCCATGTTTAGCCTGTTTTGACATATGGCGAGTTCTGCAAGCTTCTAATAAAACATGGATGAATCACTATGTAAGAACCTTGATTTGGAACATTATTCAGTGGAGAGTATCCATGAAGTTGAATCAATCCCAAAGGAGTTATGTTTAAGAAGTTATTCCACTTTCTAATCAGGATATCCATGTTTAGCCTTTTTTTACATATGGCAAGTTCTGCAAGCTTCTAATCAAACCAGGATGAATTAATATGTAAGAAGATTGATTTGGAACCATTATTCAGTGGAGGGTATCCATGAATTTGAATAAATCCCAAAGGAGTTATGTTTAAGAAGTTATTCCACTTTCTAATCTGGATATCCATGTTTAGTCTGTTTGGACATATGGCAAGTTCTTCAAGCTTCTAATCAAACCAAGATGAATCACTATGTAAAAAGCTTTATATGGAACCATTTATCAATGTAGATTCTTTCATAAAGTTGAATAAATCCCATAGGAGTTATGTTGAAGAAGTAATTCCACTTTCTAATCAAGATATCCATGTTTAGCCTGTTTGGACATATAGTAAGTTCTTCATGCTTCTAAACAAACCAAGATGAATCACTATGTAAGAAGCTTGATCTGGAACCATTATTCAGTGGAGAGTATCCATGAAGTTGAATCAACCCCAAAAGAGTTATGTTTAAGAAGTTATTCCACTTTCTAATCAGGATATCCATGTTTAGCCTGTTTGGACATATGGCAAGTTCTTGACGGTTCTAATCAAACCAGGATGAATCACTATGTAAGAAGCTTGATTTGGAACAATTATTCAGTGGAGAGTATCCATGAAGTTGAATAAATCCCAACGGAGTTATGTTTAAGAAGTTATTCCACTTTCTAATCAGGATATCCATGTTTAGCCTGTTTTGACATATGGCATGTTCTGCAAGCTTCTAATAAAACCAGGATGAATCACTATGTAAGAAGCTTGATTTGGAACCATTATTCAGTGGAGAGTATCCATGAAGTTGAATAAATCCCAAAGGATTTATGTTGAAGAAGTTATTCCACTTTCTAATCAGGATATCCATGTTTAGCCTGTTTG
>MU106312.1:67905-82959 GCA_012274485.2 Sinapis alba | reverse complement strand
TATTCAGTGGAGAGTATCCATGAAGTTGAATAAATCCCAAAGGAGTTATGTTTAAGAAGTTATTCCACTTTCTAATCAGGATATCCATGTTTAGCATGTTTGGACATATGGCAAGTTCTTCAAGCTTCTAACTAAACAAGGATGAATCACTATGTAAAAACTTTATTTGGAACCATTAATCAATGGAGAGTCTGATGAATTCCTTATGATGAGATCCTTTTTGTCCCTGATTCCATGAAGGATGATCTTCTAGTTTGAGAGATAAAGGAATGAATCTGATGAAGATGGTTGATGATTGATTGGGGTTTCTTCAGAAATGATCTATGGATTGATCAGATCTTGTGTAGGTCTAGATCAAGAGAATGAACTTTGGGTATGATCAAAGACATGATTTTGCAATCAGAGAAATGAACTCTATGCAGATTCAATGTTCAGATGATGAACAAGAGATTCACAGATTTTAGAGATAGCTTTTTTAATAAAAAGAGTGAATCTCTTGTTCATCACCTTGTCTTCTTTGATCATACCCAGAGTTCATTCTCTGGATCTAGACAATTCTACACAAGATCTGATCAATCCATAGATCATTTCTGAAGAAACCCCAATCATTCATCAACAATCTTCATCAGATTCATTCCTTTATCTCTCAAACCAGAAGATCATCCTTCATGGAATCATGGACAAAAAGGATCTCATCATAAGGGATTCATCAAGTGGTATCAGAGCAGATCTGAAGGCTCTTGATCTTGGTTTGATTCTGAAACTCTAAAATCTGGGTTTGTATCTGAAAATCTCTTTTTCTTCTTCTTTGTTTGGGGAATCTGATTTCTTTCTCTGTAATTCTCATAAAGTTCTTATCTTTCTATCTGTATAATCTGCAAGAGGGCCAACCAGATAAAAAAAAAAGGAAAAAAAAAAGAATTTTGAAAAGTTGAAGAGAAATCCAACTTGGCTGAAGAGAAATCCAGCCCTGGTGGTAATGCCTCTTGCAATTAAAAATCTTGCAATCTTTCTATCTCTTTCTTCTGTTTTGGGGTTAGGGAATTGATCTCTAAAGCTTTATCCTTGTTTGTGAAAGAATAAGAAGATTTGATGTTCTGGATTGTATGAGAGTGTGAAGAACAGCAAGAACAAGAGAGAGAGGGAGAGAATTCGAAATTGAAGAGAGAGAGAGAGAGAGTAATGAGGAACTAATTCCCTTAATCAGAAATGGAAGCATACAACTTGTTTAAATAGACAAACAAGACAGAGAAGAAAATAATAAAGAAAAGAGTTCTGGCCAAGACTGAAAGGGACAAGTCACAACAGCTATATTCCTAAGGGAAACATGTGACTCTTGCCATTTAAATATTCAAATCTCTCCAGCCTTGCCTCCAAAAGTCATCTCCATTTCAGAACTCATTATGGACGAGTTTTGCACCTTCTCCCTTGTCTTCCAGGCTAAGGTAGGTCTAGGATGGTTCCTTGGAAGCCAAGACTTGTACGGAATACCTTGAGAGCCAAGGCATGCACAAACTGGTCTTCTTCTACTCGCCTAATCCTCTCTTCTCCTTGTCTCTAATTCATGTCTTCATGTCACTGTTTTATTCTTCATGTCAACACTCCCCCTCAAGCTTGACCATAGGGACTGATCAAGCTTGGATACCATGAAGCATTCCCTCATTAAAACCTTTACTTGGAAAAACCACTTGGGATAAAAACCAAGCAAAGGAAAAAGAGTAGAACACCTCATGGCAAGAGGATCAGTGACAAGAGAGGTCTATGAGTCCAAGCTTAGGATGAATGAACTCACAAACCTTGCTGATGGCTGCCTTGGTGAATATGTCAGCTAGTTGATCTTCACTTCTAGTGTAGCATGGAAGTATCACTTGCTGCTCCACTGCTTGTCTCACCTTGTGGCAGTCTACTTCTATATACTTTGTCCTCTCATGAAAGACTGAGTTGGATGCAATGTGTATTGCTGCCTGGTTGTCACAATGCATGGTCATTGGTGTGTTGATCTCAATGCGCAAATCCTTTAGAAGCCCTTTGATCCAGATGAGTTCACTACTCAGTTTCCTCATGGACCTATACTCTGCCTCAGCACTTGAGCAGGAGACTACCTTCTGCTTCTTGCTCTTCCATGTGACTAGATTTCCTCCAATAAAGGTGCAATAACCTGTTGTTGATCTCCTATCAACTCTGTCTCCAACCCAATCAGCATCACAATATCCTACAACTTCAGTGCTCTTGTTGCACGCCATCCAAACACCTTGACCAGGAGCTTCTCTCAAGTATCTCAAGATCCTCTCCACCATGTTCCAGTGATGAATCTTAGGAGTTTGCATGTGTTGACTGACTTGGTTCACAGCAAAGCATACATCTGGGCGAGTGATGGTCAGGTATATGAGCTTCCCAACCATTCTCCTATACTTCTTGACATCCTCAAATGGAGTAGCCTCAAACTCCCCCTCTCGCAGTACCTTGTAGCCTTCTTCCAATGGTGTCTTGGCTTGTCTTCCTCCAAGGTTTCCTGCCTCATTTAAAAGATCAAGTGTGTACTTCCTTTGGGATAAGAAAAGCCCCTCTTTAGAGCGGCATATTTCAATCCCTAGGAAGTACTTCAACTCTCCCAAGTCTTTGATATCAAAAGATAATTTAAGAAAAGTCTTGGTTGAGAGTATACCTTCCTTGTCACTGCCAGTGATGATAATGTCATCAACATACACTAGAATGACTACAATCCCTTGCTTGCTGGTTAGAGTGAAGAGGGTATGATCTGCCTCAGATTTTACAAAGCCTCTTCCATTGAGTGTGGTACTAAGCTTATGATACCAGGCCCTTGGAGATTGCTTCAAGCCATAGATTGCCTTCTTCAACCTTAATACATTCCCTGGTTTGACCATGCTTTCTAGGCCAGGAGGTGGTCGCATGTATACTTCATCTTCCAACTCTCCTTGAAGAAAGGCATTCTTCACATCCATCTGCCATAAATCCCACTCTAGGTTGACAGCAAGTGATAGAAGAATCCTTATTGTATGCAGCTTGGCCACTGGTGCAAATGTATCCAAATAATCTTCACCATATACTTGAGTGTATCCTCTTGCAACTAGCCTTGTCTTTCTTCTTTCTGGTTTTCCATTAGCTAGATACTTGATGGTGTATATCAGACGGCTTGTAACAGCTTTCTTGCCTTTGGGGAGCTCAGTTTCAAACCATGTATCATTCTTGATCATGGCATTGATTTCATCTCCAACAGATGCTCTCCACTCCTCATGTTGCATAGCTTCTTCATATGTTTTTGGGATGTACTCCTGATCCAATTCCCCAATGAAGACTTGATGCTCTTCTGGATATTGAGCAAGGGAGCATACTGCACTTATTGGGTGAGCTACAGCTTCAGCATTGAAGTAAACTCTTGTATTGATCCAATTTGAAGCAGGTTTCCTGATCCTTGTACTCCTTCTCAAAGGCTGTACATGCTCAGGTTCTTCCTCATTTCCTTCACTTGGCTCACCCACTTGAGTCTCAGCCTCTGATTCTGATGGCATCTCATCTTGATCATGAGCAACTGAGTTCTCTTCAGGCTGTTCATTCCCATTTCCATTGCCCCCCTCATGATCAAGATGAATGACTCCAATATCTTCCTCATTCACTTGAGTGGGAACCTCCCTGACTTTTTCAGGTTCTTTTGACATACTGATGCCAAGATTTTCCATGATAATCCTCAGATTATTGGCCCTGTCTGATGCTTGAGACAGATCTTTGAGCTCATCCCAATTCTTCTCAGCATAAAACCCTTTTCCTTCCATAAACTTCACATCTCTGGAAACAAGTACTCTCCTTGTTTCATGATTGTAGCACTTGTATCCTTTCTGTGTGGATGAATATCCAATGAACATGCACTTCATGCTCTTTGCCTCTAGCTTGTTTCTTTGCTCCCCTGGTATCAACACAAAGCAGGTACATCCAAACACTCTGAGGTGTTGAATAGCTGGTCTGGTTTGGTTCAGCACTTCATATGGGGATATGTCTTTCAGCACCTTGGTAGGAATCCGGTTGATAAGATAGCATGCTGTTATCACAGCATCACTCCAGAACCTCTTAGGAACATTTGAATGGAACATCATTGATCTGGCCACCTCCATCAGATGCCTATTCTTTCTCTCAGCCACACCATTTTGCTGTGGAGTATAAGGGCAGCTTGTTTGGTGAACAATACCATGTTTTGCCAAATGATTCTTGAAAGCATGGCTTGTATACTCTCCTCCATTGTCTGACCTTAGTACCTTCACATTAGTTTTAAAATGGTTAGTAACATAAGACTGAAAGTTCATAAAAGCCTCTAACACACGATCCTTTGAAGGAAGCAAGGTGATCCAAGTGTATTTTGATTTTTCATCTATAAAGGTGACAAAATACTTATGGTTATCCCTAGACATGCAAGGTGAGGTCCAAACATCAGAATGAACTAGATCAAAACATTTTTCATAAATTGTTTCTGATTTTGGAAACACAGATTTGCAATGCTTTCCTAAGATGCATGCTTCACATTCTAAGTGGCTAAATGACATATCAGGCATAATTATCTCTAATGCACGAGTGTGAGGATGACCTAGTCTAGCATGCCAAGTAGTGCTATCACACACAGATGAGTTACTGATCATGCATAAATGAGAAGGAGTAGAGGGTTTAGAGGGCTTAGTCTTTTGGAGATGGTACAAACCACCCTGACTGTTTCCTTCACCAATCACCTTCCCTGTCTTAAGGTCCTGAAACTCAACATCATTAGGCCTAAAAACCACCTGACAATTCAGGTCAACCGTGGCCTTTTTTACTGAGAGGAGATTAGAAGCAAAACTAGGCATATAGAAGGCAGTAGATTCCCTATCAAACAGCTTAAGGTTCCCAATTCCTTCTATCTTCACCTTATCTCCATTGGCTATTACTACATTCCCTAAGGCAGGCCTAATATCACTAATAAGATCCCTATCACTAATCATATGATGACTAGCTCCTGAATCTATTATGATTGGCCTAGAGACAAGGGAATGTGTACCAGACTTCTTTGCGGATATGATGGCCTTGGCTGCTCTGATCAGTGGCTCAATATCACTCATCTTGATAGGACCATCATTGATCACTGCCTTGTTCCAAGTTTCTCCTCCATTGGAATCACTGATAAGAGCTGAGTACATAGATGAACCTTCAGGCGCCACTTCAAGACATGGAGAACCTTCTTCCTTGAATGTAATTCCACCAGACTTGAGAGTAAACAAGCTTTGTTGGGTTTTCTTTCTGACATGTCTTTTCTTGGCCTTCTTGTGTCTTGGTAACACCACTATCCTTCCACTCTTGTTGTGCACATCTTTGAGATCTGGTTTCCTTTCCCTTGTAAAGAGAGTGTGTGAGGTTTGTTCTCTCTGAACTTGAGCACACACGCCATCTAGGTCAGGGAGTTTCTCTTGCCTCAGAATATGCTTGATCAATTGGTGGTAGGATGGTCTTAGATTCAGTAGAAGGCTGAAGACCTTGTCTTGTTCATATCTTTCTTTTATGACATTTGGATCAGTAGAGAAGGGCCTTAGGGTATCTAGCTCTGCCCACAAGCTTCTAAACTTGCCAAAGTACTGATTGAACTCCACTTCTTCCTGGCTTAAGCTGTTGATAGCCTTCTTGACTTCAAATACTCTGCTCAGGTTAGAGAGATTTCCATAAACAATTTTAAGACTCTCCCATAGTTCCTTGGAGGTTTCACAGTGTGAGTATGCCTCCAATATTGAATCTGAGAGAGAACTATGAATGATCTCAAGTGCTAGCTGGTCATCTTGAACCCACTTGTCTTCATTCTTCAAGCCATGCGCCTGTTCTTCCCCTTGAACCATCCTCTTTGAAATATCAGCCTCCTTGATGTGGCTGTCCCAAAGTCCATGACTTCCCAAGGAAACTCTGGCCACTCTTGACCATAGAAGATAATTAGAACCCTCAAGGGTTACTGGTATTGAGCTTTCTTTCTTCATTTTCATGGCTGGTTTAAGAATCCATGTATCTTTGAATGAAAGAATAGCAAAGAATTTGTGACAGGAAAGAGAGTTTAGAAACTAAGAGATATCAAGAGATTTTTGAAACTGGGAAAGTGAGAAAACAGGGTGAAGAACAGAACAGGAACAGAGTAGACAGAGTAGAAACAGAGTAGACAAAGTAGAAACAAAGTAGAAATGGTAGATTGATTTGCGGAAGTTGATTAGAATTAGGTTTCAAGAGCTTATGGCTCTGATACCATGAAAGAATAAGAAGATTTGATGTTCTGGATTGTATGAGTGTGAAGAACAGCAAGAACAAGAGAGAGAGAGGGAGAGAATTCGAAATTGAAGAGAGAGAGAGAGAGAGTAATGAAGAACTAATTCCCTTAATCAGAAATGGAAGCATACAACTTGTTTAAATAGACAAACAAGGCAGAGAAGAAAATAATAAAGAAAAGAGTTCTGGCCAAGACTGAAAGGGACAGGTCACAACAGCTATATTCCTAAGGGAAACATGTGACTCTTGCCATTTAAATATTCAAGTCTCTCCAGCCTTGCCTCCAAAAGTCATCTCCACTTCAGAACTCATTATGGACGAGTTTTGCACCTTCTCCCTTGTCTTCCAAGCTAAGGTAGGTCTAGGATGGTTCCTTGGAAGCCAAGACTTGTACGGAACGGAATACCTTGAGAGCCAAGGGATGCACAAACTGGTCTTCTTCTACTCGCCTAATCCTCTCTTCTCCTTGTCTCTAATTCATGTCTTCATGTCACTGTTTTATTCTTCATGTCAACAGTTTGTTGCTGAGCTACTGGATTCACAGAAAAAAACTCACAAAAAATCAGAGAGAAAACACTTGAGAGAATTGTGAGGCTTTGGCTATCATATTTGTGCTAATCTTTCTTGTTTAGTTTCTTAACAGTGAGCCATGTATGAAGGGAGCCATGAACCAGATCAAACCAATCCTAATAATTTTAATAAATTGCAGATGGAAGCAATGATGGCTGAGATCATGAAAAGGATGAAAGCTAGTAATCCTTTTATTGAAAAATCTGATAATTTTTATGGTCAAACTTCTCAGGCTAGGAAGGAAGCTAGGAGCAAGAGGAAGGGCAAAAGAGTTGCAACAGGAGAGACTGATGGTCGTGATACCTCTTCAGGGAGAAGCACTGATGTTCCTAAGTCAGCTAGAGCAGCTTCACAAACCAGAACCCACACCAACAGAGCACCCAGGGACACTCCAGATGACANAAAGGGACAGGTCACAACAGCTATATTCCTAAGGGAAACATGTGACTCTTGCCATTTAAATATTCAAATCTCTCCAGCCTTGCCTCCAAAAGTCATCTCCACTTCAGAACTCATTATGGACGAGTTTTGCACCTTCTCCCTTGTCTTCCAAGCTAAGGTAGGTCTAGGATGGTTCCTTGGAAGCCAAGACTTGTACGGAACGGAATACCTTGAGAGCCAAGGCATGCACAAACTGGTATTCTTCTACTCGCCTAATCCTCTCTTCTCCTTGTCTCTAATTCATGTCTTCATGTCACTGTTTTATTCTTCATGTCAACAGTTTGTTGCTGAGCTACTGGATTCACAGAAAAAAACTCACAAAAAAAATCAGAGAGAAAACACTTGAGAGAATTGTGAGGCTTTGGCTATCATATTTGTGCTAATCTTTCTTGTTTAGTTTCTTAACAGGGAGCCATGTCTGAAGGGAGCCATGAACCAGATCAAACCAATCCTAATAATTTTAATAAATTGCAGATGGAAGTAATGATGGCTGAGATCATGAAAAGGATGAAAGCTAGTAATCCTTTTATTGAAAATTCTGATAATTTTTATGGTCAAACTTCTCAGGCTAGGAAGGAAGCTAGGAGCAAGAGGAAGGGCAAAAGAGTTGCAACAGGTGAGACTGATGGTCGTGATACCTCTTCAGGGAGAAGCACTGATGTTCCTAAGTCAGCTAGAGCAGCTTCACAAACCAGAACCCACACCAACAGAGCACCCATGGACACTCCAGATGACAGCCTTGGCAATCTCAAACTCAAAATACCTTCTTTCAGTGGTTCAAATGATCCTGATGCATTTCTGGAATAGGAGAAGAAGATAGAGCTGGTGTTTGATTGTCAGAATTATTCAGAGTCTAAGAAGGTGAGACTGGCTGCTACTGAGTTCAATGGGTATGCACTACACTGGTGGGATCAAATTGTTACAACCAGGAGGAGAACAGGAGAGCCGCAAGTGTCTTCATGGTTTGAACTTAAAACTATTATGAGGAGGCGCTTTGTTCCTGGTCATTACAGTAGAGAAGTGCATCAGAAGCTGAGAAGACTTACCCAAGGAAGCAAGAGTGTTGAGGATTACTATCAGGAGATGGAGATCTTGATGTTGAAAGCAGCAGTAGATGAGGACTCAGAGGCAACAATGGCACGTTTTCTGGCTGGACTCAACAGGGATGTTCAAGACAGATTGGAGTTGCAGGAGTATGTGGATATCTATGAGCTTTTACACAAGGCAATTCTCATTGAGAAGCAGATGAAGAGGAAGTTGAATCCTAGAGCATCTTATGGTAACACCAGACCTGCTTATGGCAAAGAAGACAAGGTGTTTGTGAAACCAAAAGAAGAAGCAAAGGCTCCTGGTAGGAATGATCAAGGGAAAGCACCAACAACAAGAACCAGGGATGTGAAATGCTTCAAGTGTCATGGAATTGGACACTATGCCAGTGAATGCACTAACAAGAAGGTCATGATCTTGCTTGAAAATGGAGAACTAATTTCTGAGGATGAGAAGGAAGAGGCTGCTGGGGAAGAAGTTGTTGACTATCCAGTGCATGGAGAGCTTCTAATCACTAGGAGATCCTTGAAAGTTCAATCCAAACCAGAGGAGCATGATCAAAGAGAGAACCTCTTTCACACTCGCTGCCTTGTTTATGATAAGGTTTGCAGCCTCATTATTGATGGTGGAAGTTGTACTAATGTGGCTAGTGAATCTCTTGTAGCAAAGCTTGGATTACAGACTGGAAAGCATCCTAAACCTTACATGCTTCAGTGGCTGAATGAAGATGGTGAGCTAAAGGTCACAGAACAAGTTATGGTGCCTATAACCATTGGGAGGTACCAAGATGAGATAGTGTGTGATGTTCTGCCCATGGATTCTAGTCATCTCCTCCTTGGAAGGCCTTGGCAGTATGATAAGAAAGCCATCCATGATGGGTTTACAAATCGCCACTCCTTTACTCATAGAGAGAAGAAGATTGTTCTTGCTCCCTTATCACCTCAGGAGGTTCATCAAGACCAAGTGCAACTCAAGCTCAGAAAACAAGAAGCTAAAGACAAAGGTAAATTACCTGAAGGAAAGAAAGACAAGGAGATTCACCTCATGGCTAAAAACAGTGAGGTTAAGAAAGCTATGTATCTCCAACAGTCTATGCTTTTGTTTGTTTTTAAAGGTGCACTAATCACTTCTTCTGATCATGAACCGGTGCTACCGAGTGAGTTTAAGTTTCTTTTGCAGGAGTTTGCTGATGTTTTTCCAGAAGAGAGTCCCAATGGACTGCCACCAATCAGGGGGATTGAACATCAAATAGATCTTGTTCCTGGAGCTTCTCTTCCCAACCGACCAGCCTATAGAACCAACCCAGAAGAGACTAAAGAACTACAGAAGCAGGTTGATGAGTTGATGGAGAAAGGCCACATCAGAGAAAGCATGAGTCCATGTGCTGTTCCTGTACTTTTGGTGCCAAAGAAAGATGGAAGCTGGCGCATGTGTGTTGATTGTAGAGCCATCAATAATATCACTGTAAAGTACAGGCATCCTATCCCTAGACTTGATGATATGTTAGATGAATTGCATGGTTCATGTGTGTTCTCTAAGGTTGATTTAAAAAGTGGATATCATCAGATTAGGATGAAAGAAGGAGATGAGTGGAAAACTGCATTTAAAACCAAACATGGGTTATATGAGTGGCTTGTTATGCCATTTGGTCTCACAAATGCACCTAGTACATTCATGAGGTTGATGAATCATGTTCTTAGAGCATTCATAGGTCATTTTGTTGTAGTTTATTTTGATGACATTCTGATATACAGCAAGAGTTTGAATGAGCATGTTAATCACTTGAAAATTGTTCTTGAAGTGCTTAGGAAAGAGTCTCTGTTTGCTAACTTTAAAAAGTGTACTTTTGGGATAGACCACCTTGTGTTTTTAGGCTTTGTTGTTACAGCCCAGGGAATCAAGGTTGATGAAGAAAAGGTAAGAGCAATTCGAGATTGGCCAAGTCCTAAGAGTGTAAGTGAAGTGAGGAGTTTCCATGGACTGGCTGGTTTCTTCAGAAGGTTTGTCAAAGACTTTAGCACCATTGCAGCACCCCTCACTGAAGTTATCAAGAAGAATGTGGTTTTTAAGTGGGGAAAACAGCAGGAAGATGCTTTTCAAAACCTGAAAGAGAAGTTGACTAATGCTCACTTACTTGTTCTTCCTGATTTTTCTAAAACCTTTGAGATTGAATGTGATGCATCTGGTGTAGGAATTGGAGCAGTGCTGATGCAAGAGAAGAGGCCAATTGCCTATTTCAGTGAGAAACTTGGTGGAGCTATGCTGAACTATCCCACTTATGACAAGGAGCTTTACTCCTTGATCAAAGCTCTTGAAACTTGGCAGCATTATCTCTGGCCTAAAGAGTTTGTGATACACACTGATCACCAATCTCTCAAGCATCTAAAGGGTCAGCACAAGCTGAACAAGCGCCATGCCAAATGGGTTGAGTTTCTTGAAACCTTTCCTTATGTTATTCATTACAAGGAAGGTAAGAAAATGTGGTAGCTGATGCTCTGTCTA
The DNA here is from genome assembly GCA_012274485.2 of Sinapis alba. Lineage (NCBI taxonomy): Eukaryota > Viridiplantae > Streptophyta > Magnoliopsida > Brassicales > Brassicaceae > Sinapis > Sinapis alba. The sequence goes on along the minus strand of MU106312.1, from coordinate 72,120 downwards.
GAAGGTATTCCTTGCTGTCTTCAATGGAAACTAAGTTGTTAGGTTTTGAACAAGTGAAATCTTACTATGCTGATGATCCTGATTTCAAAGAGTTTTTCAAAAACAGTGAGATGCATACTAGTGGCAAGTACTATCAATCTGATGGGTTTTTAGTTTTTGAAAACCGCTTGTGTGTGCGTAAATGCTCTTTGAGGGAATTGTTTGTCAGGGAATCACATGGAGGAGGACAGATGGGACACTTTGGTGTTGCTAAAACCCTCAGTATTTTGAAAGAACACTTCTTCTGGCCAAGCATGAGAAAGGATGTGGAGAAGCATTGCAGGAGATGTATAGTTTGTACTCAAGCCAAAACAAAGACCCGGCCTCAAGGTTTGTATACCCCTCTTCCTATTCCTAATGCACCATGGGTTGATCTCTCAATGGATTTTGTGCTAGGACTGCCTAGGACTAGGAGAGGTAGAGATTCTATCTTTGTTGTGGTTGATAGGTTCTCTAAAAAGGCTCATTTCATTGCTTGCAACAAGACTGATAGTGCTGTGAATGTTGCTGATCTTTTCTTTAGAGAGGTTGTGCGTTTACATGGAATGCCTAGAACCATTGTGTCTGATAGAGATACTAAGCTTTTTAGCTACTTTTGGAAGACTCTATGGTCTAGATTAGGAACTAGACTCTTGTTCTCAACTACTTGTCATCCACAAACTGATGGGCAAACTGAAGTAGTCAATAGGACTTTATTTGCTCTATTGAGATCTGTGGTTAAGAAAAACATTAAGTCTTGGGAAGATTGTTTGCCACATGTTGAGTTTGCTTACAATCATTCAGTGCATAGGGCTACAAAGTATTCTCCCTTTCAGATTGTTTATGGGTTTAGTCCTTTGACTCCTTTGGATTTGTTGCATTTACCTCTTAATGAGCAGTCTAACCTTGATGGAAAGGCCAAGGCCGAGTATGTGGTTTCTTTGCATCAACAGGTTAAAAAGAACATTGAAGAAAGGACTAAAGAGTATGAGAAGCATGCCAACAAGAAGAGACGTGAATTGATACTAGAACCAAGAGATTTGGTGTCAATTTACTTGAGAAAGGATAGGTTTCCTGCTGAAAGAAAGTCTAAACTCTTATCAAGAACAGATGGACCCTTCATAGTGTTGGAGCGCATCAACAACAATGCTTACAAAGTTGATCTTCAAGGTAAGTATGCTGTTAGCTCTACATTCAATGTTGCTGGCTTGATCCCTTTCTGTGCAGATGAACCAGATTTGAGGACAAATCCTTTTAAAGGAGGAGGAGATGATGCAACCATGACTAAACCAGTAGCTGGAATGGAGCTGAATGAGAGTGGCACTGAAGAGGAATTGGATGAGCTGAACCAGAAGGTGGATGAAGGCATGATGGGCTTAGCTGATGGTGATCAAATTCAGCCCACTCATTCTCATGGATCAGACATCTCTTTCTCAGCCCAATTAAGTGAAGACAAAGACCCATTCTTTTTGTCTAAGGTCCCAGTTATTAGATCCCAAACCAGAAGGCTAAAGAAATCAATTGCTGCCTTGGTTTACTCTGAACCAGGCCCAAATCAAGATGGAAATCAAGCCAACTCTTCAATTATTCAGTCTTTGGACTTGAATAAGATATTTTCCCTTTTATTTACATCATTTTCGAAATTCTATTGTCCTTTGGACTTTTCATTTTTATTCTTTTGTTACTTATACTCTCCTTTTGTTTCAGAAACAATTATTCACTCTTTTTATTAAAAAAAACTCTCTCTAAAATCTGTGAATCTCTTGTTCATCATCTGAACATTGAATCTGCATAGAGTTCATTCTCTGATTGCAAAATCATGTCTTTGGTCATACCCAGAGTTCATTCTCTTGATCTAGACAATTCTACACAAGATCTGATCAATCCATAGATCATTTCTGAAGAAACCCCAATCAATCATCAACCATCTTCATCAGATTCATTCCTTTATCTCTCAAACCAGAAGATCATCCTTCATGGAATCAGAGACAAAAAGGATCTCATCATAAGGGATTCATCAGTCTTTCATGAAGTTGAATAAATCCCATAGGAGTTATGTTAAAGAAGTTATTCCACTTTATAATCAGGATATCCATGTTTAGCATGTTTGGACATATGGCAAGTTTTTCATGCTTCTAAACAAACCAAAATGAATCACTATGTAAGAAGGTTGATCTGGAACCATTATTAAGTGGAGAGTATCCATGAAGCTGAATCAATCCCAAATGAGTTATGTTTAAGAAGTTATTCCACTTTCTAATCAGGATATCCATGTTTAGCCTGTTTGGACATATGGCAAGTTCTTGAAGCTTCTAATCAAACCATGATGAATGACTATGTAAGAAGCTTGATTTGGAAAAAAGATTCGGTGGAAAGTACCCATAAAGTTGAATAAATCCCAAAGGAGTTATGTTTAAAAAGTTATTCCACTTTCTAATCAGGATATCCATGTTTAGCCTGTTTGGACATATGGTAAATTCTTCATGCTTCTAAACAAACCAGGATGAATCACTATGTAAGAAGATTGATATGTAACCACTATTCAGTGGAGAGTATCCATGAAGTTGAATCAATCCCAAAGGAGTTATGTTTAAGAAGTTATTCCACTTTCTAATCAGGATATCCATGTTTAGCATGTTTGGACATATGGCAAGTTCTTGTAGCTTCTAATCAAACCAGGATGAATCACTATGTAAGAAGCTTGATTTGGAACCATTATTCAGTGGAGAGTATCCATGAAGTTGAATAAATCCCAAAGGATTTATGTTTAAGAAGTTATTCCACTTTCTAATCAGGATATCCATGTTTAGCCTTTTTGGACATATGGCAAGTTCTGCAGGCTTCTAATCAAACTAGAATGAATTACTATGTAAGAATCCTGATTTGGAACCATTATTCAGTGGATAGTATCCATGAAGTTGTATAAATCCCAAAGGATTTATGTTAAATAAGTTATTCCACTTCCTAATCAGGATATCCATGTTTAGCCTGTTTGGAGATATGGCAAGTTCTTGAAGCTTCTAATCAAACCAGGATGAATCACTATGTAAGAAGCTTGATTTGGAAAAATTATTCAGTGGAAAGTATCCATGAAGTTGAATAAATCCCAAAGGAGATATGTTTAAGAAGTTATTCCACTTTCTAATCAGGATATTCATGTTTAGCATGTTTGGACATATGGTAAGTTCTTGAAGCTTCTAATCAAACCAGAATAAATCACTACGTAGAAGCTTGATTTAGAACCATTATTCAGTGGAGAGTATCCATAAAGTTGAATGAATCCCAAAGGAGTTATGTTTAAGAAGTTATTCCACTTTCTAACCAGGATATCCATGTTTAGCATGTTTGGACATATGGCAAGTTCTTCAAGCTTCTAATCAAACTAGGATGAGTCACTATGTAACAAGCTTGATTTGGAACCATTATTCAGTGGAGAGTATCCATGAAGTTGAATAAATCCCAAAGGAGTTATGTTTAAGAAGTTATTCTACTTTCTTATCAGGATATCCATGTTTAGCATGTTTGGACATATGGCAAGTTCTTTAGGCTTCTAATCAAACCAGGATGAATCACTATGTAAGAAGCTTGATTTGGAACCATTATTCAAGAGATAGTATCTATGAATTTGAATAAATCCTAAAGGATTTATGTTTAAGAAGTTATTCCACTTTCTAATCAGGATATCCATGTTTAGCCTCTTTGGACATATGGCAAGTTCTGCAAGCTTCTAATAAAACCAGGATGAATTACTTGTTGAATTATGATGAGATATGTTGGAGATGCAAAGGAACAACATGAGGGAATGGAGTGTTAAGGGAAGGAGGAGAAGGTTGGAGTTGAAGTGGCTGAGGCCGTACAAGGCCGTACAGTCCGTACAAAGGCCGTACAAGGCCGTACAAGGACAAAGGGTGTCCAAGTTACCCGGGTGGAAGGTAACTGATCAAGAGTTACTTTGGCTGCTTTACATTGGGCTTCTTACTCTCAGATGGATAAGGGGGACGCGCCTGACAGCTGTGCCAGGCTGTCAGGATCTTGACCAAGATGCCAAGATGCTTCACACATGTGAGCCACTCCATTGGCTAAGATTCAAACCAGGCGCTCCTCTCCTTTGACTCCACATGCTTCCTGATTCGAAATGCCCTTGTTTCCTTGTGTTATATATTGTAACCTTTGCTCTCAATAATAAACATACAGTTT
>MU106312.1:35961-52847 GCA_012274485.2 Sinapis alba | reverse complement strand
CAAACTAGGATGAATCACTATGTAAGAAGCTTTATTTGGAACCATTATTCAGTGGAGAGTATCCATGAAGTTGAATAAATCCCCAAGGAGTTATGTTTAAGAAGTTATTCCACTTTCTAATCAGGATATCCATGTTTAGCATGTTTGGACATATGGCAAGTTCTTGTAGCTTCTAATTAAACAAGGATGAATCACTATGCAAGAAGCTTGATTTGGAACCATTATTCAGTTGAGAGTATCCATGAAGTTGTATCAATCTCAAAGGAGTTATGTTTAAGAAGTTATTCCACTTTCTAATCAGGATATCCATGTTTAGTCTGTTTGGACATATGTCAAGTTTTTCAAGCTTCTAATCAAACTAGGATGAATCACTATGTAAGAAGCTTTATTTGGAACCATTATTCAGTGGGGAGTATCCATGAAGTTGAATAAATCCCAAAGGAATTATGTTTAAGAAGTTATTCAACTTTCTAATCAGGATATCCATGTTTAGCTTGTTTGGACATATGGCAAGTTCTTCAAGCTTCTAATCAAACCAAGATGAACCACTATGTAAAAAGCTTTATTTGGAACCATTAATCAATGGAGATTCTTTCATGAAGTTGAATAAATCCCATAGGAGTTATGTTGAAGAAGTTATTCCACTTTCTAATCAGGATATTCATGTTTAGCCTGTTTGGACATATGGCCAATTCTTCATGCTTCTAAACAAAACAAGATGAATCTCTATGTAAGAAGCTTGATATAAAACCATTATTCAGTGGAGAGTATCCATGAAGTTGAATCAATCCCAAAGGAGTTATGTTTAAGAAGTTATTCCACTTTCTAATCAGGATATCCATGTTTAACCTGTTTGGACATATGGCAAGTTCTTGTAGCTTCTAATCAAACCAGGATGAATCACTATATAAGAAGCTTGATTTGGAACCATTATTCAGTTGAGAGTATCCATGAAGTTGTATCAATCTCAAAGAAGTTATGTTTAAGAAGTTATTCCACTTTCTAATGAGGATATTCATGTTTAGCCTGTTTAGACATATGGTAAGTTCTTGAAGCTTCTAATCAAACCAGGATGAATCAATACTTAAGAAGCTTGATTTGGAACCATTATTCAGTGGAGAGTAACCATAAAATTGAATGAATCCCAAAGGAGTTATGTTTAAGAAGTTATTCAACTTTCTAACCAGGATATCCATGTTTAGCATGTTTGGACATATGGCTAGTTCTTCAAGCTTCTAATCAAACCCGGATGAATCACTATGTAAGAAGCTTGATTTGGAACCATTATTCAGTGGAGAGTATCCATGAAGTTGATTAAATCCCAAAGGAGTTATGTTGAAGAAGTTATTCTACTTTCTAATCAGGATATCCATGTTTAGCATGTTTGGACATTAGGCAAGTTCTTCAAGCTCCTAATCAAACCAGGATGAGTCACTATGTAAGAAGATTGATTTGGAACCATTATTCAGTGGAGATTATCCATAAATTTGAATAAATCCCAAAGGAGTTATGTTTAAGAAGTTATTCCACTTTCTAATCAGGATATCCATGTTTAGCCTATTTGGATCTATGACAAAGTCTGCAAGCTTCTAATCAAACCAGGATGAATCACTATGTAAGAAGCTTGTTTTGGAACCATTAATCAATGGAGAGTCTTTCATGAAGTTGAATAAATCCCATAGGAGTTATGTTGAAGAAGTTATTCCACTTTCTAATCAGGATATCCATGTTTAGCCTGTTTGGACATATGGCAAGTTCTTCATGCTTCTAAACAAACCAAGATGAATCACTATGTAATAAGCTTGATCTGGAATCAGTAATTAGCGGAGAGTATCCATGAAGTTGAATCAATCCCAAAGGAGTTATGTTTAAGAAGTTATTCCACTTTCTAATCAGGATATCCATGTTTAGTCTGTTTGGACATATGGCAAGTTCTTCAAGCTTCTAATCAAACTAGGATGAATCACTATGTAAGAAGCTTTATTTGGAACCATTATTCAGTGGATAGTATCCATGAATTTTAATAAATCCCAAAGGATTTATGTTTAAGAAGTTATTCCACTTTCTAATCAGGATATCCATGTTTAGCATGTTTGGACATATGGCAAGTTCTTGTAGCTTCTAATTAAACAAGGATGAATCACTATGTAAGAAGCTTGATTTGAAACCATTATTCAGTGGAGAGTATCCATGAAGTTGTATGAATCTCAAAGGAGTTATGTTTAAGAAGTTATTCCACTTTCTAATAAGGATATCTATGTTTAGTCTGTTTGGACATATGGCAAGTTCTTCAAGCTTCTAATCAAACTAGGATGAATCACTATGTAAGAAGCTTCATTTTGAACCATTATTCAGTGGAGAGTATCCATGAAGTTGAATAAATCCCAAAGGAGTTATGTTTAAGAAGTTATTCCACTTTCTAATCAGGATATCCATGTTTAGCTTGTTTGGACATATGGCAAGTTCTTCATGTTTCTAATCAAACCAAGTTGAACCACTATGTAAAAAGCTTTATTTGGAACCATTAATCAATGGAGATTCTTTCTTGAAGTTGAATCAATCCGATAGGAGTTATGTTGAAGAAATTATTCCACTTTCTAATCAGGATATCCATGTTTAGCCTGTTTGGACATATGGCAAGTTCTTCAAGCTTCTAAACAAACCAAGTTGAATCACTATGTAAGAAGCATGATCTGGAACCGTTATTCAGTGGAGAGTATCCATGAAGTTTAATCAATCCAAAAGGAGTTATGTTTAAGAAGTTATTCCACTTTCTAATCAGGATATCCATGTTTATCCTGTTTCGACATATGGCAAGTTCTTGTAGCTTCTAATCAAACCAGAAGGAATCACTATGTAAAAAGCTTGATTTGGAACCATTATTCATTGGAGAGTATCCATGAAGTTGAATCAATCCCAAAGGAGTTATGTTTAAGAAGTTATTCCACTTTCTAATCAGGATATCCATGTTTAGCTTGTTTGGACATATGGCAAGTTCTTGAAGCTTCTAATAAAACCAGGATGAATCACTATGTAAGAAGCTTGATTTGGAACCATTATTCAGTGGAGAGTATCCATGAAGTTGAATAAATCCTAAAGGAGTTATGTTGAAGAAGTTATTCCACTTTCTAATCAGGATATCCATGTTTAGCCTGTTTTGACATATGGCAATTTCTGCAAGCTTCTAATAGAACCAGGATGAATTACTATGTAAGAAGCTTGATTTGGAACCATTATTCAGTGGAGAGTATCCATAAAGTTGAATAAATCCCAAAGGAGTTATGTTTAAGAAATTATTCCACTTTCTAATCAGGATATCAATGTTTAGCCTGTTTGGACATATGGCAAGTCCTTCAAGCTTCTAATCAAACCAGGATGAATCACTATGTAAGAAGCTTGATTTGTAACCATTATTCGGTGGATAGTATCCATGAAGTTGAATGAATCCCAAAGGAGTTATGTTTAAGAAATTATTCCACTTTCTAATCAGGATATCCATGTTTAGCATGTTTGGACATATGGCAAGTTCTTGTAGCTTCTAATCAAACCAGGATGAATCACTATGTAAGAAGATTGATTTGGAACCATTATTCAGTGGAGAGTATCCATGAAGTTGTATCAATCTCAAAGTGATGAATCCCTTATGAAGAGATCTTTTTTTTGTCTCTGATTCTTTGAAGGATGATCTTCTTGTTTGAGAGAGAAAGGGGTTGATTTCAGTGATGATGGATGGTTTGATTGGATGATCTTCAGAAATAATATATGGGCTGATCAGATCTTGTGTAGTTGATCTTCTTTTGGACTGAAAAAGGCCATCTGATGCAACAAAAGAATTAGGCCAAATTTCTCCCCTTCCAGCCTGATCCATCATGCCAATATCATCACTTTCAATCATCTCCAGCTTCTTTCCAGCTCCTTGGGCATTGTCAGCTCCATTCAGCTCGTCTAGATCCGAATCAACAACTGGTTCAGTCAGGATTGCATCATCCCCTTCTCCTTTAAAAAGATTTGACCTCAAATCTGTATCTCCTACATCAAAAGGAAACAGATTAGTCATGAGACAAAGGTTAAAGTAAAGAATCATGTAAGCAACAGTAAAATAAAGTTTTGGTTCAAAACAGGTTTGTTCATCACAAGCACTACTGATAACAAGTTCAGATTGAGAAGAGAAAAGAGAAAGCTAATTTTCTGTCTCAAGTTCTTTACTTACCTTAGATGACTTTGTTTCCATCTCTTGGATGATCTGCTCCTGCTTGCTGGAACTCATTGGGTCAAGAACCTTTGAGGAAGGTAGTGTGGATGGTCTTACTTGCTGGGCTTTTGAAAACTCATTGATTACTTGTTGTGCAATCCTTTTGAAATCATCTTGAAACAATTGGCTGTGCAAATAATCAAGTTCTGCTTGTTGTTTCTGAGACTTCTTTATGGGATCACGACCATAGCAAGCACCTTTCTCTTCTTTGGCATGTATAGGATGTTCTCTGCTCCTCCTAATTGGTTCATCTTGCCTCCATGGTCGTGCATTTTCCTGCACAAAATCAAAATAATTAAAAACAGATTTTTCCTTTCTTAAAAAATTCTGTCTTTTTTCCAGCAAACTCTTTGTGGAAGAACTGAATTGATCATGATGTGTGCTCCTCCTGTTAAGCCTTTCCAGTGACCTCCTAGATGGTCTCCTTTCCTGCTCATAACCAGACTCATCAATAGCATATAAATCTATTTTTCTCATAGATTTTTCTTTTCTTTCCAAGGCTGCTTTTATAGCAGAGTCAAACAGGTTGTAATCTAACTCCTTTTCAGGACGTCTCCTTCTGCCATTGCTTCCTCCAGACATGGATTCCTATTAAGAAACTAAACAAAAAAATTAGCACAATAACATATAGCTGAAGCCTCACTTCTCTTAAGTGTTTTCTCTCTGATTTTTTGTGTTTTTTTTTTTCTGTGAATCCAGTAGCTCAGCAACAAACAAAGATCAAGCTTTAGAGATCAATTCCCCAACCCCAAAACAGAACAAAGAGATAGAAAGATTGCAAGATTTTTGTTTGCAAGAGGCTTTACCACCAGAGGCTGGATTTTTCTTCAGCCAATGTGGATTTCTCTTCAACTTTTTCTTAAATCTTTTCGATTTGTTTCTGTTTTTTTTTTAAATCTGGTTGGCCCTCTTGCAGATACAACAGATAGAAAGATAAGAACTTTTTGAGAAAATTGCAGAGAAAAAGAAATCAGATTCCCCAAAACAAAGAAGAAGAAATCAAACCCAGATTTTTGAGAGTTTCAGATTCAAACCCAGATCAAAGAGCCTTCAAATCTGCTCTGATACCACTTGATGAATTCCTTATGAAGAGATCCTTTTTTTGTCCCTGATTCTTTGAAGGATGATCTTCTGGTTTGAGAGAGAAAGGGGTTGATTTGAGTGATGATGGATGGTTTGATTGGATGATCTTCAGAAATAATCTATGGGATGACAAAGGCCATCTGATGCAACAAAAGAATTAGGCCAAATTTCTCCCCTTCCAGCCTGATCCATCATGCCAATATCATCATTTTCAATCATCTCCAGCTTCTTTCCAGCTCCTTGGGCATTGTCAGCTCCATCCAGCTCGTCTAGATCCGAATCAACAACTGGTTCAGTCAGGATTGCATCACAAAGAAATTATGTTTAAGAAGTTATTCCACTTTCTAATCAGGATATTCATGTTTAGCCTGTTTGGACATATGGTAAGTTCTTCATGCTTCTAAACAAACCAAGATGAATCACTATGTAAGAAGCTTGATCTGGAACCATTATTCAGTGGAGAGTATCCATGAAGTTGACTCAATCCCAAAGGAGCTATGTTTAAGAAGTTATTCCACTTTCTCATCAGGATATCCATGTTTAGCCTGTTTGGACATATGTCAAGTTCTTGAAGCTTCTAATAAAACCAGGATGAATCACTATGTAAGAAGATTTATTTGGAACCGTTATTCAGTGGAGAGTATCCATGAAGTTGAATAAATCCCAAAGGAGTTATGTTGAAGAAGTTATTCCACTTTCTAATCAGGATATCCATGTTTAGCCTGTTTGGACATATGGCAAGTACTTGAAGCTTCTAATCAAACCAGGATGAATCACTATGTAAAAAAATTGATTTGGAACTATTATTCAATGGAGAGCATTTCTTGAATTTGAATAAATCCCATAGGAGTTATGTTGAATAACTTATTTCACTTTCTAATCAGGATATCCATGTTTAGCCTGTTTGGACATATGGCAAGTTCTTCAAGCTTCTAATCAAACCCGGATGAACCACTATGTAAGAAGCTTGATTAGGAACCATTATTCAGTGAAGAGTATCCATAAAGTTGATTAAATCCCAAAGAAGTTACGTTTAAGAAGTTATTCCACTTTTTAATCAGGATATCCATTTTAAGCTTGTTTGGACATATGGCAAGTTCTTCAATCTCCTAATCAAACCAGGATGAATCACTATGTAAGAAGATTGATTTGGAACCATTATTCAGTGGAGAGTATCCATGAAGTTGAATAAATCCCAAAGGAGTTATGTTTAAGAAGTTATTCCACTTTCTAATGAGGATATCCATGTTTAGCCTGTTTGGACATATGACAAGTTCTTGAAGCTTCTAATCAAACCAGGATGAATCACTATGTAAAAAAATTGATTTGGAACTGTTAATCAATGGAGAGTCTTTCATGAATTTGAATAAATACCACAGGAGTTATGTTGAATAACTTATTTCACTTTCTAATCAGAATATCCATGTTTAGCCTGTTTGGACATATGGCAAGTTCTTCAAGCTTCTAATCAAACCCGGATGAATCACAATGTAAGAAGCTTGATTTGGAACCATTATTCAGTAGAGAGTATCCATGAAGTTGAATAAATCCCAAAGGAGTTATGTTTAAGAAGTTATTTCACTTTCTAATCAGGATATCCATGTTTAGCCTGTTTGGACATATGGCAAGTTCTTCAAGCTCCTAATCAAGCCAGGATCAATCACTATGTAAGTAGATTTATTTGGAACCATTATTCAGTGGATAGTATCCATGAAGTTGAATAAATCCCAAAGGAGTTATGTTTAAGAAGTTATTCCACTTTCTAATCAGGATATCCCTGTTTAGCCTGTTTGGACATGTGGCAAGTTCTTCAACCTTCTAATCAAACCAGGATGAATCACTATGTAAAAAGCTTGATTTGGAACCATTAATAAATGGAGAGTCTTTCATGAAGTTAAATAAATCCCATAGGAGTTATAGTTAAGAAGTTATTCCACTTTCTAATCAGAATATCCATGTTTAGCCTGTTTGGACATATGGCAAGTTCTTGAAGCTTTTAATCAAACCAGGATGAATCACTATGTAAAAAATTGATTTGGAACTATTAGTAAATGGAGAGGCTTTCATTAATCTGAATAAATCCCATAGGAGTTATGTTGAATAACTTATTTCACTTTCTAATCAGGATGTCCATGTTTAGCCTGTTTGGAAATATGGCAAGTTCTTCAAGCTTCTAATCAAACCCGGATGAATCACAATGTAAGAAGCTTTATTTGGAACCATTATTCAGTGGAGAGTATCCCTGAAGTTGAATAAATCCCAAAGGAATTATGTTTAAGAAGTTATTCGACTTTCTAATCAGGATATCCATGTTTAGCCTGTTTGGACATATGGCAAGTTCTTCAAGCTCCTAATCAAACCAGGATGAATCACTATGTAAGAAGCTTGATTTGGAACCATTATTCTGTGGATAGTATACATGAAGTTGAGTAAATCCCAAAGGAGTTATGTTTAAGAAGTTATTTCACTTTATAATCAGGATATCCATGTTAAGCCTGTTTGTAGATATGGCAAGTTCTTCAAGCTTCTAATCAAACCCGGATGAATCACTATGTAAGAAGATTTATTTGGAACCAATATTCAGTGGAGGGTATCCATGAAGTTGAATAAATCCCAAAAGGAGTTATATTTAAGAAGTTATTCCACTTTCTAATCATGATATCCATGTTTAGCCTGTTTGGACATATGGTAAGTTCTTTAAGCTTCTATTCAAACCAGGATCAATCACTATGTAAAAAGCTTGATATGGAACAATTAATAAATGGAGAGTATTTCATGAAGTTGAATAAATCCCATATGAGTTATGTTGAATAACTTATTTCACTTTCTAATCAGGATATCCATGTTTAGCCTGTTTGGACATATGTCAAGTTCTTCAAGCTTCTAATCAAACCCAGATGCATCACTATGTAAGAAGATTGATTTGGAACAATTATTCAGTGTAGAGTATCCATGAAGTGGAATAAATCCCAAAGTAGTTATGTTTAAGAAGTTATTCTACTTTCTAATCAGGATATCCATGTTAAGCCTGTTTGGACATATGACAAGTTCTTCAAGCTTCTAATCAAACCCGGATGAATCACTATGTAAGAAGCTTGATTTGGAACCATTATTCAGTGAATAGTATCCATAAAGTTGATTAAATCCCAAAGGAGTTATGTTTAAGAAGTTATTCCACTTTCTAATCAGGATATCCATGTTTAGCCTGTTTGGACATATGGCAAGTTCTTCAAGCTCCTAATCAAACCAGGATGAATCACTATGTAAGAAGATTGATTTGGAAACATTATTCAGTGGAGAGTATCCATGAAGTTGAATTAATCCCAAAGGAGTTATGTTTAAGAAGTTATTCCACTTTCTAATCAGGATATCCATGTTTAGCCTGTTTGGACATATGGCAAGTTCTTGAAGCTTCTAATTAAACCAGGATGAATCACTATGTAAAAAATTGATTTGGAACTATTAGTCAATGGAGAGTCTTTCATTAATTTGAATAAATCCCATAGGAGTTATGTTGAATAACTTATTTCACTTTCTAATCAGGATATCCATGTTTAGCCTGTTTGGAAATATGGCAAGTTCTTCAAGCTTCTAATCAAACCCAGATGAATCACAATGTAAGAAGCTTGATTTGGAACCATTATTCAGTGGAGAGTATCTCTGAAGTTGAATAAATCCCAAAGGAATTATGTTTAAGAAGTTATTCGACTTTCTAATCAGGATATCCATGTTTAGCCTGTTTGGACATATGGCAAGTTCTTCAAGCTCCTAATCAAACCAGGATGAATCACTATGTACGAAGCTTGATTTGGAACCATTATTCAGTGGATAGTATACATGAAGTTGAATAAATCCCAAAGGAGTTATGTTTAAGAAGTTATTCCACTTTCTAATCAGGATATCCATGTTTAGCCTGTTTGGACATATGGCAAGTTCTTGTAGCTTCTAATCAAACCAGGATGAATCACTATGTAAGAAGATTGATTTGGAACCATTATTCAGTGGAGAGTATCCATGAAGTTGTATCAATCTCAAAGGAGTTATGTTTAAGAAGTTATTCCACTTTCTTATCAGGATATTCATGTTTAGCCTGTTTGGACATATGGTAAGTTCTTGAAGCTTCTAATCAAACCAGGATGAATCCATAAAGTTGAATGAATCCCAAAGGAGTTATGTTTAAGAAGTTATTCCACTTTCTAACCAGGATATCCATGTTTAGCATGTTTGGACATATGGCAAGTTCTTCAAGCTTCTAATCAAACTAGGATGAGTCACTATGTAAAAAGCTTGATTTGGAACCATTATTCAGTGGAGAGTATCCATGAAGTTGAATAAATCCCAAAGGAGTTATGTTTAAGAAGTTATTCCACTTTCTAATCAGGATATCCATGTTTAGCCTGTTTGGACATATGTCAAGTTCTTGAAACTTCTAATCAAACCAGGAGGAATCACTATGTAAGAAGCTTGATTTGGAACCATTATTCAGTGGAGAGTATCCATGAAGTTGAATAAATCCCAAAGGATTTATGTTGAAGAAGTTATTCCACTTTCTAATCAGGATATCCATGTTTAGCCTGTTTTGACATATGGCAAGTTCTGCAAGCTTCTAATCAAATCAGGATGAATTACTATGTAAGAAGCTTGATTTGGAACCATTATTCAGTGGAGGGTATCCATGAAGTTGAATAAATCCCAAAGGAGTTATGTTTAAGAAGTTATTCCACTTTCTAATCCGGATATCCATGTTTAGCCTGTTTGGACATATGGCAAGTTCTTCAAGCTTCTAATCAAACCAAGATGAATCACTATGTAAAAAGATTTGTTTGGAACCATTAATCAATGGAGATTCTTTCATGAAGTTGAATAAATCCCATAGGAGTTATGTTGAAGAAGTTATTCCACTTTCTAATCAGGATATTCATGTTTAGCCTGTTTGGACGTATGGCAAATTCTTCATGCTTCTAAACAAACCAAGATGAATCACTATGTAAGAAGCTTGATATGGAACCATTATTAAGTGGAGAGTATCCATGAAGTTCAATCAATCCCAAAGGAGTTATGTTTAAGAAGTTATTCCACTTTCTAATCAGGATATCCATGTTTAGCCTGTTTGGACATATGGCAAGTTCTTCAAGCTCCGAATCAAACCAGGATGAATCACTATGTAAGAAGATTGATTTGGAACCATTATTCAGTGGAGAGTATCCATGAAACTGAATAAATTCAAAGGAGTTATGTTTAAGAAGTTATTCCACTTTTTAATCAGGATATCCATGTTTTGCCTGTTTGGACATATGGCAAAGTCTGCAAGCTTCTAATAAAACCAGGATGAATCACTATGTAAGAAGCTTGTTTTGGATCCATTAATCAATGGAGAGTCTTTCATGAAGTTGAATAAATCCCATAGGAGTTATGTTGAAGAAGTTATTCCACTTTCTAATCAGGATATCCATGTTTAGCCTGTTTGGACATATGGCAAGTTCTTCATGCTTCTAAACAAACCAAGATGAATCACTACATAACAAGCTTAATCTGGAATCATTATTGAGCCGAGAGTATCCATGAATTTGAATCAATCCCAAAGGAGTTGTGTTTAAGAAGTTATTCCACTTTCTAATCAGGATATCCATGTTTAGCCTGTTTTGACATATGGCAAGTTCTGCAAGCTTCTAATCAAACCAGGATGAATTACTATGTAAGAAGCTTGATTTGGAACCATTATTCAGTGGAGAGTATCCATGAAGTTGAATAAATCCCAAAGGAGTTATGTTTAAGAAGTTATTCCACTTTCTAATCAGGATATACATGTTTAGCTTGTTTGGACATATGGCAAGTTCTTAATGCTTCTAATAAAACAAGGATGAATCACTATGTAAGAAGCTTGATTTGAACCATTATTCAGTGGAGAGTATCCATGAAGTTGAATAAATCCCAAAGGAGTTATGTTGAAGAAGTTATTCCACTTTCTAATCAGGATATCCATGTTTAGCCTGTTTTGACATCTGGCAAGTTCTGCAAGCTTCTAATCAAACCAGGATGAATTACTATGTAAGAAGCTTAATTTGGAACCATTATTCAGTGGAGAGTATCCATGAAGTTGAATAAATCCCAAAGGAGTTATGTTTAATAAGTTATTCCACTTTCTAGTCCGTATATCCATGTTTAGCCTGTTTGGACATATGGCAAGTTCTTGAAGCTTCTAATCAAACCAGGATGAATCACTATGTAAAAATTGATTTGGAACTATTCATCAATGGAGAGTCTTTCATTAATTTGAATAAATCCCATAGGAGTTATGTTGAATAACTTATTTCACTTTCTAATCAGGATATCCATGTTTAGCCTGTTTGGAAATATGGCAAGTTCTTCAAGCTTCTAATCAAACCCGGATGAATCACAATGTAAGAAGTTTTATTTGGAACCATTATTCAGTGGATAGTATCCCTGAAGTTGAATAAATCCCAAAGGAATTATGTTTAAGAAGTTATTCGACTTTCTAATCAGGATATCCATGTTTAGCTTGTTTTGACATATGGCAAGTTCTGCAAGCTTCTAATCAAACCAGGTGAATTACTATGTAAGAAGCTTGATTTGGAACCATTATTCAGTGGAGAGTGTCCATGAAGTTGAATAAATCCCAAAGGAATTATGTTTAAGAAGTTATTCCACTTTCTAATCCGGATATCCATGTTTAGCATGTTTGGACATATGGCAAGTTCTTCAAGCTTCTAATCAAACCAAGATGAATCACTATGTAAAAAGATTTTTTTGGAACCATTAATCAATGGAGATTCTTTCATGAAGTTGTATAAATCCCATAGGAGTTATGTTGAAGAAGTTATTCCACTTTCTAATCAGGATATCCATGTTTAGCCTGTTTGGACATATGGCAAGTTCTTGAAGCTTCTAATCAAACCAGGATGAATCACTATGTAAAAAATGATTTGGAACTATTAATCAATGGAGAGTCTTTCAACAATTTGAATAAATCCCATAGGATTTATGTTGAATAACTTATTTCACTTTCTAATCAGGATATCCATGTTTACCCTGTTTGGACATATGGCAAGTTCTTCATGCTTTTAAACAAACCAAGATGAATCACTATGTAATTAGCTTGATCTTCAAGCTTCTAATCAAACCCGGATGAATCACAATGTAAGAAGCTTGATTTGGAACCATTATTCAGTGGAGAGTATCCCTGAAGTTGAATAAATCCCAAAGGAATTATGTTTAAGAAGTTATTCGACTTTCTAATCAGGATATCCATGTTTAGCCTGTTTGGACATATGGCAAGTTCTTCAAGCTCCTATTCAAACCAGGATGAATCACTATGTAAGAAGCTTGATTTGGAACCATTATTCAGTGGATGGTATCCATGAAGTTGAATAAATCCCAAAGGAGTTATTATTGACCATGAAGAAGAATAAGAGACAATAAGAGAAGGCTAAGTTAGTGTCTTGGATTACAAGGCAGTCCGTACAACTTGTACGGATTAGACTTCATCCCATCCGTGACCTTACTTGACTTGGAGGCAAAGGAACTGATGGGAATGTCGACCACTTTGATTCAGAAACAAGAGAAGGCCGTTGGAGATATTTGTACATGAAGAAACATTTAAATAAAGGAGTCACATGTTGAGGTTAGCCTTGGAGCCGTTTGGGTCCTGTCCCTTTCACTGTCCAGACGCGCCAGCATGAGACAGAATTGTTTATCATTTCCCATTGTTTATTGTTTCTCTTGTTCTGATTGTCTAGTCTATATATAGACATGTAACCCTTTGTAGTTTAATCAAGGAAATCAGATCCTTCCTATTCTCTTCTATTTCTTGGTCGACTAACTTACTTCTCCCTCTCTCTCCTTTCTTATCCGGATCAAACTCTCTCTCTCTCACTTGTTCTTCACATGTTCTTCACTTGTTCTTCACTAAACTTACATGGTATCAGAGCTTTAAGCTTCTGAGAACCTATTTTCCTTCCGCAAATCTACTCTGAAACTCACTCCCTTCCATTCTACTCGGTTACTCTCTTGAAAAACCATCCTACAAACTTCTTATTCTAAGCGAGTGAGAGAAAGTGTTCTTGAGTGTTCTCGAGGATTAGTTGAGGAGTCTTCCTTTGTGTTGAACGTGCTCACTCTTTTCTGTCCCTCTCTTAGACTCGTTCACCTAAGTTTGAAATTCAAACTGTACTTGGCGCCTCTCTCATCTCAAGGAAATTACTTGGCGCCTCTCTCTCATCTCAAGGAAACCATGGAGCAACAAAGACCAGTTCACATTCCGAGTGTCCTCAAAGGGACAAACTACATTACTTGGTCAAGACTAACCAAGACTGCCCTTGGAGGAAGAGGATTGTGGGGACATATCACATCAAGTGAAGCACCAAAGCAAATCACCCAAGGGGAAGATGGCAAGGAGGTTGTAGTGACTGATGAAGGCAAATGGGAACAAGAGGATCTCATGGTGCTGTCAGCCTTGCAAAGCTCACTTGACACACCTATCATGGACTGTTACTCACACTGTGAGACAGCCAAGAAGCTATGGGACACCTTATACAAGGTGTATGACAACACCTCAAACCTTACAAGGATCTTTGAAGTAAAGAGAGCCATCAACAATCTACATCAAGAAGAGATGGATCTTACCAAGCACTTGGGAAAGTACAGCCAACTGTGGTCTGAGCTTGAGATACTTAGACCAAGTACCACGGACCCTAATACTCTTAAAGAAAGGCGTGAGAAAGACAAAGTATTTGGGTTACTTCTCAAACTGAACTCAAACTTCAGTGATCTTCTCAAACACATATTGCGAGCCAAGGAGCTCCCTAGCTATGATGATGTGTGTGCCCAACTTCAGAAAGAGTTAGGCTCAGATGGCTTGTTTGGTGGAAAAGGAGAACTCTCTATGGCAAACAAGGCTAACAAGGTGGGGAATGCTTCAGCAAATAAAGCCTACTTCAAACCAAGAGGAGGAGGAGACAAATCTGTGACTTGCGAGCATTGCAAGAGGCAAGGGCACTCCAAAAAAATTTGCTGGATCCTCCACCCACACCTCAGGCCAGCTCCAGCCAACAAGTACAATCAAGCAAGAGAAAATGAAGTTGTTCAACAGAATGGCCAGCAGCAGATGGTTCAACCCATGCACCTATATAAAGACAGAATTGTTCAACAGAATGGCCAGCAGCAGTTGTTTATTGTTTCTCTTGTTCTGATTGTCTAGTCTATATAAAGACATGTAACCCGTTGTAGTTTAATTAAGGAAATCAGATCCTTCCTATTCTCTTCTATTCTTGGTCGACTAACTTACCTCTCCCTCTCTCTCCTTTCTTATCCGGATCAATCTCTCTCTCTCTCACATGTTCTTCACTTGTTCTTCACTAAACTTACAGTTATGTTTAAGAAGTTATTCCACTTTCTAATCAGGATATCCATGTTAAGCCTGTTTGGAGATATGACAAGTTTTTCAAGCTTCTAATCAAACCCGAATGAATCACTATGTAAGAAGATTTATTTGGAACCAATATTCAGTGGAGGGTATCCATGAAGTTGATTAAATCCCAAAGGAGTTATATTTAAGAAGTTATTCCACTTTCTAATCAGGATATCCATGTTTAGCCTGTTTGGACATAGGGCAAGTTCTTCAAGCTTCTAATCAAACCAGGATGAATCACTATGTAAAAAGCTTGATTTGGAACCATTAATCAATGGAGAGTATTTCATGAAGTTGAATAAATCCCATAGGAGTTATGTTGAATAACTTATTTCACTTTCTAATCAGGATATCCATGTTTAGTCTGTTTGGACATATGCCAAGTTCTTCAAGCTTCTAATCAAACCCGGATGAATCACTATGTAAGAAGCTTGATTTAGAACAATTATTCAGTGTAGAGTATCCATGAAGTTGAATAAATCCCAAAGTAGTTATGTTTAAGAAGTTATTCAACTTTCTAATCAGGATATCCATGTTTAGCCTATTTGGACAAATGACAAGTTCTTCAACCTTCTAATCAAAACAGGATGAATCACTATGTAAAAAGAGTTATTTGGAACCATTATTCGATGGAGAGTCTTTCATGAAGTTGAATAAATCTCATAGGAGTTATTTTGAAGAAGTTATTCCACTTTCTAATCATGATATCCATGTTTTGCGTGTTTGGACGTATGGCAATTTCTTCATGCTTCTAAACAAACCAAGATGAATCACTATGTAATAAGCTTGATCTGGAACTATTATTCAGTGGAGAGTATCCATGAAGTTGAATCAATCCCAAATGAGTTATTTTTAAGAAGTTATTCCACTTTCTAATCAGGATATTAATGTTTACCCTGTTTGGACATATGGCAAGTTCTTCAAGCTTCTAATCAAACTAGGATGAATCACTATGTAAGAAGCTTGATTTGGAACCATTGATTAGTGTAGAGTATACATGAAGTTGAATAAATCCCAAAGGAGTTATGTTTAAAAAGTTATTCCAGTTTCTAAGCAGGATTTCCATGTTTAGCCTGTTTGGACTTATGGCAAGTTCTTCATGCTTCTAAACAAACCAAGATGAATCACTATGTAAGAAGTTTGATCTGGAACCATTATTCAGTGGAGAGTATCCATGAAGTTGACTCAATCCCAAAGGAGTTATGTTTAAGAAGTTATTCCACTTTCTAATCAGGATATCCATGTTTAGCCTGTTTGGACATATGGCAAGTTCTTGTAGCTTCTAATCTGATGAATCCCTTGTGAGGAAATTTTTTTTTTTGTCCCTGATTCTATGAAGGATGATCTTCTGGTTTGAGAGAGAAATGGGTTGATTTCAGTGATGATGGATGGATTCAATGGATGATCTTCAGAAACGATCTATGGGCTGATCAGATCTTGTGTAGATGTGTCTATGATCAAGAGAATGAACTCTGTGTGTGATCAAAGACAAGTTTGCAATCAGAGAATGAACTCTTTAGCAATCAATGTTCATAGATGAACAAAGGATTCACAAAATTAGAGAGAGTTTTTTGATAAAAAGAGTGAATAATATTTCTGAAACAAAAGAGAGTTTAAGTAGAGAAGAAGAAAATGAAAAGTCATAAAATTGTAGAAAAATAAGAAAAACTTAATTAAAACTAAAAGTATCTTGAAAACTCAATAATAATTATTTTGGCTGACTTCTTCACTTGATTTTCATGGCAAATTTGGTTATGGCTCATACTAAACCAAGCAAGTCATTGCTTCCTTCAATTTCCTGGTTTGTGATCTTGTCTTGAGCTGAGAAAAGTCCAAACTCGAATCTGATCACATCTTCTCTTTAACTTAAGTGAGAAATAAGCTCAGCATGCTACATTCCAACCTTAGAATCATCTTCAAGCTTTCCATTCAGCCATCCCGGTTTATCCTTTGTTGCATAGTCATCTGGCTCAACCATGGTTGCATCATCCCCTCCTCCTTTAAAAAGATTTGACCTCAAATCTGTATCTCCTACATCAAAAGGAAACAAATTAGTCATGAGACAAAGGTTCAAGTAAAGAATCATGTAAGCAACAGTAAAATAAAGTTTTGGAGAGAAACTTC
>MU106312.1:3239-35322 GCA_012274485.2 Sinapis alba | reverse complement strand
AACTTCAATTTGTGCCTAACTTGATCAGAATTATAACACAAAAGTTTAAGTTGAAGATCAGATTCAGAATCAGTTAGCACATGTCTCACAGGTTTAGCATGACTTTCAAAGAATGTGTTGTACACTAATATATCCTCAAAGCTCAAAACAACATCATTGTGCAAGCTTGATATCAAAACAAACCAAGATTTATCAGTTTTAGAACAAGTATGAACAAGTTTCAAAACAGATTTATAAACAAACTCGGTTTCAGCCCTAAGTGCTTTCAGTTCCTGCAACTTTCTAGGTTCACTCATGGCATAAGCAGATGCAAACAAATCACCAGGGACTAGTTTATGCTTAGAACAATTCAGAACAAAGCCATTTTCTTCAAAGCAATCAAAAGAATTACAAGGTTTTCTGAAACAAAAATTAGATTGTTGCAGAACAAGCTCTAGTTTCTTTTCAAGCTGATCAAGGCTTTTGTTATTTTCTATAAACTGATCAAAACTTAAAACAAGACAGGGATTGAGTTCACTAACAGACTGAAAACGTTTTTGATCAGAGAGTTTATCAGGTTCAAACACTTTAAAAGAATTAACCATGTTATTAAAAACAGAGTTTGAGACACAAAATTCTTTCACTTTTTCATGACCAAAACGTTTCACATCACTGGAACTGACCTTAACAAACATTTCAGGCACTGAAATAATCTTATCAATTTCCTTACAGTGCTCTTGAGAGTAAGGAGACAAAGGCGCATGAGTTGTTTCTGGTTCCAAGCTTATATGCTGCTCCAACACTTCACTTTCTGTTAAACTCTTATGTTCTGTTTTTAGTGAGTGTTCTGCTGAGACCTGAGGCACTGAAACAAGGCTACTCGGTTGAACCGGTTCAATACAGGTCAGTTCAACACAAGCACTACTGATAAAATTTTCAGATTGAGAAGAGAAAAGAGAGTGCTCATTTTCTGTCTCAATTTCTTCTATTACCTTAAATGACTTTGTTTCCAGCTCTTGGATGATCTGCTCCTGCTTGTTGGAACTCATTGGGTCAGGAACTTTTGAGGAAGGTTGTGTGGATGGTCTCACACGCTGGTCTTTTGCAAACTCCTTGATTACTTGTTGTGCAATCCTTTTGAAATCATCTTGAAACAAATGGCTGTTTAAATAATCAAATTCTGCTTGTTGTTTCTGAGACTTCTTTATGGGATCACGACCATAGCAAGCTCCTGTCACTTCTCTGGCATGTCTAGGATATTCTCTGCTCTTCCTAGTTGGTTCATCTTGCCTCACTGGTCGTGCCTTTTCCTGCACAAAATCAGAATGGTTAAAAACCGATTTTTCTTTTCTTAAAAAATTCTGTCTTTTTTCCAGCAAACTCTTTGTGGAATAACTGAATTGATCATGATGTGTGCTCCTTCTATTAAGCCTTTCCAGTGACCTCCTAGATGGTATCCTTTCCTGCTCATAACCAGACTCATCAATAACATAGGAATCTCTTTTTCTCATAGACTTTTCTCTTCTTTCCAAGGCTGCTTTTGTAGCAGAGTCAAACAGGTTGGAATCTAACTCCTTTTCAAGATGTCTCCTTCTGCCATTTCTTCCTCCAGACATGGATTCCTATTAAGAAACTCAACAAGAGAATTAACACAATAACATATAGCCGAAGCCTCACTTCTCTCAAGTGTTTCTCTATGATTTTTCTGTGATATTTCTCAGTGAATCCAGTAGCTCAGCAACAAACAAAGATCAAGCTTTTAGAGATCAATTCCCCCACCCCAAAACAGAAGAAAGAGATAGAAAGATTGCAAGATTTTTGTTTGCAAGAGGCATTACCACCAGGGCTGGATTTCTCTTCAGCCAAGTTGGATTTCTCTTCAACTTTTCAAATTTCTTTTTTTTTTCTTTTTTTTTCTTTTTTTTATCTGGTTAGCCCTCTTGCAGATTATACATATAAAAAGATAAGAACTTTATGAGAATTACAGAGAAGAAATCAGATTCCCCAAACAAAGAAGAAGAAAAAGAGATTTTCAGATGCAAACCCAGATTTTAGAGTTTCAGAATCAAACCAAGATCAAGAGCCTTCAGATCTGCTCTGATACCACTTGATGAATCCCTTGTGAGGAGATTTTTTTTTTGTCCCTGATTCTATGAAGGATGATCTTCTGGTTTGAGAGAGAAATGGGTTAATTTCAGTGATGATGGATGGATTCAATGGATGATCTTCAAAAATGATCTATGGACTGATCAGATCTTGTGTATATGTGTCTATGATCAAGAGAATGAACTCTGTTTATGATCAAAGACAAGTTTGTAATCAGAGAATGAACTCTTTAGCAATCAATGTTCATAGATGAACAAAGGATTCACAAAATTAGAGAGAGTTTTTTTGATAAAAGAGTGAATAATATTTCTGAAACAAAAGAGAGTTTAAGTAGAGAAGAAGAAAATGAAAAGTCCTAAAATTGTAGAAAAATAAGAAAAACTTAATTAAAACTAAAAGTATCTTGAAAACTCAATAATAATTATTTTGGCTGACTTCTTCACTTGATTTTCATGGCAAATTTGGTTATGGCTCATACTAAACCAAGCAAGTCATTGCTTCCTTCAATTTCCTGGTTTGTGATCTTGTCTTGAGCTGAGAAAAGTCCAAACTCGAATCTGATCACATCTTCTCTTTAACTCAAGTAAGAAATAAGCTCAGCATGCTACATTCCAACCTTAGAATCATCTCCAAGCTTTCCATTCAGCCATCCCGGTTTATCCTTTGTTGCATAGTCATCTGGCTCAACCATGGTTGCATCATAATCAAACCAGGATGAATCACTATGTAAGAAGATTGATTTGGAACCATTATTCAGTAGAGAGTATCCATGAAGTTGTATCAATCTCAAAGGAGTTATGTTTAAGAAGTTATTCCACTTTCTTATCAGGATATTCATGTTTAGCCTGTTTGGACATATGGTAAGTTCTTGAAGCTTCTAATCAAAACAGGATGAATCCATAAAGTTGAATGAATCCCAAAGGAGTTATGTTTAAGAAGTTATTCCACTTTCTAACCAGGATATCCATGTTTAGCATGTTTGGACATATGGCAAGTTCTTGTAGCTCCTAATCAAACCCGGATGAATCACTATGTAAGAAGATTTATTTGGAACCATTATTCAGTGGAGAGTATCCATGAAGTTGAATAAATCCCAAAGGAGTTATGTTTAAGAAGTTATTCCACTTTCTAATCAGGATATCCATGTTTAGCCTGTTTGGACATATGGCAAGTTCTTCAAGCTTCTAATAAAACCAGGATGAATCACTATGTAAAAAGCTTGATTTGCAACCATTAATCAATGGAAAGTCTTTCATGAAGTTAAATAAATCCCATAGGAGTTATGTTTAAGAAGTTATTCAACTTTCTAATCAGGATATCCATGTTTAGCATGTTTGGACATATGACAAGTTCTTCAAGCTTCTAATCAAACCTGGATGAATCAGTAAGGGGTCATGAACTGCCATCTCTAGAAGAAGTGTGTGCTCAAATTCAAAAGGAGCAAGGTTCTGTGGGTCTCTTTGGAAGAAAAGGAGAACCCATCATGGCAAATCAAGCTGAGGGTGCCGAGAACAAAAGAGAAGAAGGGGTGGCTAACAAAGGGTTTTACAAACCAGAGGAGAAGAAGATTTGGGTGTGTGATCATTGCAAGAAGAAGGGTCATGGCAAGGACAAGTTCTGGATCCTCCACCCACACCTCAAGCCTCAGAAATTCAGGACACCTTATGCTGATGCAAGAGCCCACTTCTCTAGTGACGTGGGAGAACTATCTACTCCTAAGCGCAACATGGCTGCTGGTGAGGGAAAGGCTCTGACCTTCAGTGGTTGTCCAGCTGTGAGAACTCCACAAGATGGGCCTATCAAGAGATCTGACCTTGATGCTCTCATCAAAGCTCTCAAGGAGTCTGGTAACACTCTCGGTTTCTCCTTTAATGCATCATATAAACTGCATAATGCTTTTATCACTTCTAGCTCAAGGTATGCTCCTAGTAATGATAAACCCCTAGTTATAGACTCAGGAGCCTCCCACCATATGATTACTGATCCTAAGTTAATCAGTGATATTAAGCCTATATTGGGTAATGTTATGATTGCAAATGGAGATAAAATACCAATTAAAGGTGTAGGAACCCTTAGGCTGTTTGAGAAACACACTAAAGCCTTTTACATGCCAACCTTTGCACCTAATCTATTATCTGTTAAAAGAGCCACTACTGATTTAAATTGTAATGTGATCTTCAGTCCTAATGAAGTTGTGTTTCAGGATATTGAGACTCTTAAGTTGATTGGCAAAGGTGTTACAAAGGAGGACTTGTACCTACTTGAAGACATCAAGGCTGATCCAAATCTATCTACTGCTTTTAGTTCAAGTTCTGTTTTAGATTATGATGTATTATGGCATACTAGGTTAGGCCATCCCCATGCTCGTGCATTGAACCTGTTACTTCCTGATATTTTGCTTAAAAATGATGGCTGTGAAGCATGTATCCTTGGCAAACATTGCAAGAGTGTTTTCCCTAAGTCATCCACTATCTATGAAAATTGCTTTGATCTTATACATTCTGATGTCTGGACTGCTCCAGGCATTTCTAGGGAGAATCATAAATACTTTGTTACTTTCATAGATCAAAAATTGAAATATACTTGGTTAACTATGATTCAAACCAAAGAGAGGGTGTTAGATGCTTTCATTAACTTCCAGAACTACATAACTAACCATTTTAATGTCAAGATCAAAGTGTTAGGGTCAGATAATGGGGGGGGGGGGAATATACAAGCTTAGCATTCAAAAACCATTTAGCCAAACATGGGATATTACATCAAACCAGCTGCATACACACCACAACAAAATGGTGTGGCTGAGAGGAAGAATAGACATCTAATGGAGGTGGCAAGATCCATGATGTTCTACACAAACATGCCTAAACGATTCTAGAGTGATGCTGTGATGACACCATGCTACCTGATCAATAGGACTCCAACAACAATCCTTGATGACCACACTCCATATGAGGTATTGAACAAAAGAAAACCCCCTATTGATCACTTAAGGGTATTTGGGTGTTTGTGCTATGTTTTGCAGCCAGGTGAACATAGAAACAAGCTTGAGGCAAGAAGTACTAAGGCTGTGTTCATAGGCTACTCTACTACTCAAAAGGGGTACAAATGCTATGCTCCAGAAACCAGGAGGGTGTTAGTCTCTAGGGATGTCAAATTTGTGGAATCCAGAGGGTATTATGAGGAGAAGAATTGGGAAAATCTCAAAGACCTTCATCAAGGAACCTCGGATAGGGCAAATAATCTGAGGCGTATTATGGAGAATCTTGGCATTAATATGACAAGAGAGGAAAGAGCTACTGGTGGTACTGGTCCAGAAGCTAATACAAGTCCAGAAACTGTTGAGGATGTGGATGAAGAAGCTGTTCATCCTAATCCTGAAGGGGGGAATCAAGAGGATTCAAATCAAGAAGACTCTCACACTGGTCAAGAGCAAGAGGTTCAGGATCAGGAAGAAAGCCAACAACATGAGCCATCAGGACAACAAGATGAGGCTGAGTCTAATGGAGAAGATCATATAGAAGAAATTCAGCCGCTTAGGAGAAGCACAAGACTGAAGAAACATCCATCTAACTGGATCAACACAAGGGTGTACTTCAATAGGCAAGCAGTGGCACATCCAACTCAAGCAACATGCTCGCTTGCCTATTACCCCAAGGAACATCAAGCCTTCATTACTAGCATTGATCAAGAGTACATTCCAAAATCCTATGAAGAGGCTATGGAACTGGATGAATGGAGAGACACAGTTGGAGATGAGGTCAATGCCATGATCAGGAATGACACTTGGTTTGAAGCTGAGCTTCCCGAAGGCAAGAAAGCAGTCACAAGCCGGCTGATATTCACCATCAAGTATCTGGTCAATGGGAAACCAGAAAGGAAGAAGACAAGGTTGGTTGCAAGAGGGTACACTCAAGTCTATGGAGAAGACTATCTTGACACATTTGCACCAGTAGCTAAGCTACACACCATCAGGATTGTTCTGTCATTGGCAGTAAACTTGGAATGGGATCTATGGCAAATGGATGTCAAGAATGCATTCCTACAAGGTGAATTAGAAGATGAGGTCTATATGAGATCACCTCCTGGTATGGAACATCTTGTCAAACCAGGGAATGTATTGAGATTGAAGAAAGCCATCTATGGACTAAAACAATCACCAAGAGCATGATACCATAAGCTAAGCACCACTCTCAATGGGAAAGGGTTCATCAAGTCTGAAGCAGACCACACACTTTTCACTCTCACCAGCCAACAAGGCATAGTAGTCATTCTGATCTATGTTGATGACATTATCATCACAGGAAGCAATAAGGAAGGTATCTCCTCCACCAAAGCCTTTCTTAAATCCTTTTTTGATATTAAAGATTTGGGAGAGCTTAAGTACTTTCTAGGGATTGAGATATACCGATCTAAAGAGGGGCTGTTCTTATCCCAAAGAAAGTACACACTTGATCTATTAAATGAGGCAGGTGATCTAGGTGGAAGGACAGCCAAGACTCCCCTGGAAGATGGCTACAAAGTGATGCGAGAGGGGGAGTTTGAAGACAAACCCTATGGAGATGTGAAACAGTACAGGAGGATGGTTGGGAAACTTATCTACCTAACCATTACAAGACCATTCATATGTTTTGCTGTGAACCAAGTCAGCCAGCAGATGCAAGCGCCAAAGATTCACCATTGGAACATGGTTGAGAGAGTTCTGAGGTATCTAAGGGAGGCACCAGGTCAAGGAATACGGATGGGTTGCAATAGAAGCACTGAGATTGTTGGGTATTGTGATGCTGATTGGGCAGGAGATAGAGTTGATAGGAGATCAACTACTGGATATTGTACCTTCATTGAAGGCAACTTAGTAACTTGGAAGAGCAAGAACCAGAAGGTGGTTTCATGTTCAAGTGCTGAAGCAGAATATAGAGCCATGAGGAAGTTTATTACTGAGTTGATTTGGATCAATGGGCTGCTTAAAGACTTGGGGATTGAAACTACAACACCAATCACTATGCATTGTGATAATCAGGCTGTTATACACATTGCAAGCAACTCTATCTTCCATGAGAGAACTAAACACATAGAAGTTGATTGCCATAAGGTGAGGCAAGCTGTAGAGCAGAAGGTCATATTGCCATGCTATACTAGGAGTGAAGATCAGTTGGCTGATATCTTCACTAAGGCTGCAAGTACTAAGGTCTGCGAGTTCATACATTCCAAGCTTGGACTCGTGGATCTCTCATCAAACTGATCCCCTATTCCATGAAGTGTTCTACTCTTTTTCCTTGGCTTAGTTTTTGTCCCAAGTGGTTTTGCTGAGCCAAAGGTTTTAATGAGGGAATGCTTCATGGATTCCAAGCTTGACCAGTCCCTATGGTCAAGCTTGAGGGGGAGTGTTGACATGAAGACATCAATAACATGAAGAAGAGAAAGAAAGC
This sequence comes from Sinapis alba, assembly GCA_012274485.2. Taxonomy (NCBI): domain Eukaryota; kingdom Viridiplantae; phylum Streptophyta; class Magnoliopsida; order Brassicales; family Brassicaceae; genus Sinapis; species Sinapis alba. The sequence goes on along the minus strand of MU106312.1, from coordinate 27,811 downwards.
AAGAGAACCAAGCCGGATCATCTAAGGGAGTTTGTTCCGTACATGTGTACGAATGGTCCTCCTCTGCCCTAACGTGGAGTCTAAGGCAAGCATTGTGTGCTTCTGGTTGCAAGTAACAAGTGGGAAACTTCCTAAGCTCTGGGAATAATTTAAATAAAGAAGAGAAGGCCGTTGGAGCTAAGGAACAAAGGGAGATCACATGTGTTGCTAAGGATGAGAGAGGAAGCCGAGATGTCACTATCACTCCCACTGTCCGGGCCAGTTGCCCTGCCACTGTCCGAATAAGTCTGAGCTTGCAGTCTCTTTGTTTATTGTTTATGTTTGTCCTATTTCTATTGCCTTGCCTATATTAAGGATTGTATGCAGAACCAAAATAATACAAGGAATTATGTTTCTCTATTCTCTTTGTCTCTCTCTCTCTCTGAAGTTCGAACTCTCCTCCTCTCCATTCTCTCTCATGTTCTTCATATGAAACTCTAGACTTCTTCATTTCTACAAGAAGCTTGATTTGGAACCATTAATCAATGGAGAGTCTTTCATGAAGTTGAATAAATCCCATAGGAGTTATGTTGAAGAAGTTATTCCGCTTTCTAATCAGGATATCCATGTTTAGTCTTTTTGGACATATGGCAAGTTCTTCATGCTTCTAAACAAACCAAGATGAATCACTACGTAATAAGCTTGATCTGGAACAATTATTCAGTGGAGAGTATCCATGAAGTTGAATCAATCCCAAAGGAGTTATGTTGAAGAAGTTATTCCACTTTCTAATCAGGATATCCATGTTTAGCATGTTTGGACATATGACAAGTTCTTTAAGATTCTAATCAAACCAGGATGAATCACTATGTAAGAAGCTTGATTTGGAACCATTATTCAGTGGAGAGTATCCATGAAGTTGAATAAATTCCAAAGGAGTTATGTTGAAGAAGTTATTCCACTTTCTAATCAGGATATCCATGTTTAGTCTGTTTTGACATATGGCAAGTTCTGCAAGCTTCTAATCAAACCAGGATGAATTACTATGTAAGAAGCTTAATTTGGAACCATTATTCAGTGTAGAGTATCCATGAAGTTGAATAAATCCCAAAGGAGTTATGTTTAAGAAGTTATTCCACTTTCTAATCCGAATATCCATGTTTAGCCTGTTTGGACATATGGCAAGTTCTTCAAGCTTCTAACTAAACAAGGATGAATCAATATGTAAAAATTTGATTTGGAACCATTAATCAATGGAGAATCTTTCATGAAGTTGAATAAATCCATTAGGAGTTATGTTGAAGAAGTTATTCCACTTTCTAATCAGGATATCCATGTTTAGCCTGTTTGGACATATGGCAAGTTGTTCATGCTTCTAAACAAACCAAGATGAATCACTATGTAAGAAGGTTGATCTGGAACCATTATTCAGTGGAGAGTATCCATGAAGTTGAATCAATCCCAAAGAAGTTATGTTTAAAAATTATTCCACTTTCTAATCAGGATATCCATGTTTAGCCTGTTTGGACATATGGCAAGTTCTTCAAGCTTCTAACTAAACAAGGATGAATCACTATGTAAAAACTTTATTTGGAACCATTAATCAATGGAAAAGCTTTCATGAATTTGAATAAATCCCAAAGGAGTTATGTTTAAGAAGTTATTCCACTTTCTAATCACGGTATTCATGTTTAGCATGTTTTGACATATGGCAAATTCTTCATGCTTCTAAACACACCAAGATGAATCACTATGTAAGAAGCTTGATCTGGAACCATTATTCAGTGGAGAGTATCCATGAAGTTGAATCAATCCCAAAGGAGTTATGTTTAAGAAGTTGTTCCACTTTCTAATCAGGATATCCATGTTTAGCCTGTTTGGACATATGGCAAGTTCTTGTAGCTTCTAATAAAACCAGGATGAATCACTATGTAACAAGCTTTATTTGGAACCATTATTCAGTGGAGAGTATCCATGAAGTTGTATCAATCTCAAAGGAGTTATGTTTAAGAAGTTATTCCACTTTCTAATCAGGATATTCATGTTTAGCCTGTTTGGACATATGGTAAGTTCTTGAAGCTTCTAATCAAACCAGGATGAATCACTATGTAAGAAGCTTGATTTGGAACCATTATTCAGTGGAGAGTATCTATAAAGTTGAATGAATCCCAAAGGAGTTATGTTTAAGAAGTTATTCAACTATCTAACCATGATATCCATGTTTAGCATGTTTGGACATATGGCAAGTTTTTCAAGCTTCTAATCAAACCCGGATGAATCACTATGTAAGAAGCTTGATTTGGAACCATTATTCAATGGAGAGTATCCATGAAGTTGAATAAATCCCAAAGGAGTTATGTTTAAGAAGTTTTTCCACTTTCTAATCAGGATATCCATGTTTAGCCGGTTTGGACATATGGCAAGTTCTTCAAGCTCCTAATCAAACCAGGATGAATCACCATGTAAGAAGATTGATTTGGAACCATTATTCAGTGGAGAGTATCCATGAAGTTGAACAAATCCCAAAGGAGTTATGTTTAAGAAGTTATTCCACTTTCTAATCAGGATATCCATGTTTAGCTTGTTTGGACATATGGCAAAGTCTGCAACCTTCTAATTAAACCAGGATGAATAACTATGTAAGAAGCTTTATTTGGAACCATTATTCAGTGGAGAGTATCCATGAAGTTGTATCAATCTCAAAGGAGTTATGTTTAAGAAGTTATTCCACTTTCTAATCAGGATATTCATGTTTAGCCTGTTTGGACATATGGTAAGTTCTTGAAGCTTCTAATCAAACCAGGATGAATCACTACGTAAGAAGCTTGATTTGGAACCATTATTCAGTGGAGAGTATCCATAAAGTCGAATGAATCCCAAAGGAGTTATGTTTAAGAAGTTATTCAACTTTCAAACCAGGATATCCATGTTTAGCATGTTTGGACATATGGCAAGTTCTTCAAGCTTCTAATCAAATCCGGATGAATCACTATGTAAGAAGCTTGATTTGGAACCATTATTCAATGGAGAGTATCCATGAATTTGAATAAATCCCAAAGGAGTTATGTTTAAGAAGTTTTTCCACTTTCTAATCAGGATATCCATCTTTAGCCGGTTTGGACATATGGCAAGTTCTTGAAGCTCCTAATCAAACCAGGATGAATCACTATGTAAGAAGATTGATTTGGAACCATTATTCAGTGGATATTATCCATGAAGTTGAATAAATCCCAAAGGAGTTATCTTTAAGAAGTTATTCCACTTTCTAATCAGGATATCCATGTTTAGCCTGTTTGGACATATGGCAAAGTCTGCAAGCTTCTAATCAAACCAGGATGAATCACTATGTAAGAAGCTTGTTTTGGAACCATTAATCAATGGATAGTCTTTCATGAAGTTAAATAAATCCCATAGGAGTTATGTTGAAGAAGTTATTCCACTTTCTAATCAGGATATCCATGTTTAGCCTGTTTGGACATATGGCAAGTTCTTCATGCTTCTAAACAAACCAAGATGAATCACTACGTAATAAGCTTGATCTGGAATCATAATTCAGCGGAGAGTATCCATGAAGTTGAATCAGTCCCAAAGGAGTTATGTTTAAGAAGTTATTCCACTTTCTAATCAGGATGTCCATATTTAGCCTATTTGGACATATGGCAAGTTCTTCAAGCTTCTAATTAAACTAGGATAAATCACTATGTAAGAATCTTGATTTGGAACCATTATTCAGTGGATAGTATCCATGAAGTTGAATAAATCCCAAAGGATTTGTAAGTTTATGAAGAACAGAATGAAGAACAAGAGAGAGAGAGTGGAATCCGTGAGAGAGAAGAGAGTATTCGAAGGGAGAGAGAGAGAGAGTAAAGAAGGATTTTTTTCCTTTATTCATTTAGTTTACATGGTTACAATATTTAAAGAGAATCAGATTGCATACAAACAAAGGGAATAATATAAACAATGAGCTGCAGACTGAGCATGAAAGTGACAAGACTCCAACGGATTGGTCTTCCTCTCTTCTCTAAGTAGAACATGTGACTTTAACCATTTAAATACTCCAGCCTCCTTCTGATCTTGCCAACGGCCTGATTGACTTCATGGGAGGCTTGGGACGAGTTTGAATTATTTGAATTCAAACCAAACTCAGCCTCGTCTTCCAAGGTAACCAAAGGCTGGTTATTTCCTTGTAAGCCAAGTCTGTACGGAAAGACTTGATCCCTAAGGTATCTTCTTCTACTCTCCTGATGCATATCTTCTTCTTATATCTTCACGTCAATACTCAGATTAATAGGATTTATGTTAAAGAAGTTATTCCACTTTCTAATTCGGATATCCATGTTTAGCATGTTTGGACATATGACAAGTTCTTTAAGCTTCTAATCAAACCAAGATGAATCACTATGTAAAAAGCTTTATTTGGAACCATTAATCAATGGAGATTCTTTCATAAAGTTAAATAAATCCCATAGGAGTTATGTTGAAGAAGTTATTCCACTTTCTAATCAGGATATTCATGTTTAGCCTGTTTGGACATATGGCAAATTCTCCATGCTTCTAAACAAACCAAGATGAATCACTATGTAAGAAGCTTGATCTGGAACCATTATTCAGTGGAGAGTATCTAAGAAGTTGAATCAATCCCAAAGGAGTTATGTTTAAGAAGTTATTCCACTTTCTAATCAGGATATCCATGTTTAGCATGTTTGGACATATGGCAAGTTCTTGTAGCTTCTAATCAAACCAGGATGAATCACTATGTAAGAAGATTGATTTGGAACCATTATTCAGTGGAGAGTATCCATGAAGTTGAGTAAATCAGAGTTATGTTTAAGAAGTTATTCCACTTTCTAATCAGGATATCCATGTTTAGCCTGTTTGGACATATGGCAAAGTCTTCAAGCTTCTAATAAAACCAGGATCAATCACTATGTAAGAAGCTTGTTTTGGAACCATTAATCAATGGAGAATCTTTCATGAAGTTGAATAAATCCCATAGGAGTTATGTTTAAGAAGTTATACCACTTTCTAATCAGGATATTCATGTTTAGCCTGTTTGGACATATGGCAAAGTCTGCAAGCTTCTAATCAAAACAGGATGAATCAGTATGTAAGAAGCTTGTTTTGTAACCATTAATCAATTGAGAGTCTTTCATGAAGTTGAATAAATCCCATAGGAGTTATGTTGAAGAAGCTATTCCACTTTCTAATCAGGATATTCATGTGTAGCCTGTTTGGACGTATGGCAAGTACTTCATGCTTCTAAACAAACCAAGATGAATCACTATGTAATAATCATGATCTTGAATCATTATTCAGCGGAGAGTATCCATGAAGTTGAATCAATCCCAAAGTAGTTATGTTTAAGAAGTTATTCCACTTTCTAATCAGGATATCCATGTTTAGCCTGTTTGGACATATGGCAAGTTCTTCAAGCTTCTAAACAAACCAAGATGAATCACTATGTAAGAAGCTTGATATGGAACCATTATTCAGTGGAGAGTTTCCATGAAATTGAATCAATCCCAAAGTAGTTATGTTTAAGAAGTTATTCCACTTTCTAATCAGGATATCCATGTTTAGCCTGTTTGGACAATGGTAAGTTCTTGTAGCTTCCAAACAGGCTAAACATGGATATCCTGATTAGAAAGTGGAATAACTTCTTAAACATAACTCCTTATGGATTTATTCAAATTCATGGATACTCTCCACTTAATAATGGTTTCAAATCAATCTTCTTACATAGTGATTCATCCTGGTTTGATTAGGAGCTTGAAGAACTTACCATATGTCCAAACATGCTAAACATGGATATCCTGATTAGAAAGTGGAATAACTTCTTAAACATAACTCCTTTGGGATTAATTGAACTTCATGGATACTCTCTACTTAATAATGGTTCCAAATCAATCTTCTTACATAGTGATTCATCCTGGTTTGATTAGGAGCTTGAAGAACTTGCCATATGTCCAAACAGGCTAAACATTGATATCTTGATTAGAAAGTGGAATAACTTCTTCAACATAACTCCTTTGGGATTAATTGAACTTCATGGATACTCTCTACTTAATAATGGTTCCAAATCAATCTTCTTACATAGTGATTCATCCTGGTTTGATTAGGAGCTTGAAGAACTTGCCATATGTCCAAACAGGCTAAACATGGATATCCTGATTAGAAAGTGGAATGCGTTCTTAAACATAGCTCCTTTGGGATTTATTCAACTTCATGGATACTCTCCACTGAATAATGGTTCCAAATCAAGCTTCTTAAATAGTAATTCATCATGGTTTGATTAGAAGCTTGCAGAACTTGCTTTATGTCAAAACAGGCTAAACATGGATATCCTGAATAGAAAATGGAATAACTTATTAAACATAACTCCTTTGGGATTTATTAAACTTCATGGATACTCTCCATTGAAAAATTGTTCCAAATCAAGGTTCTTACATAGTGATTCATCCTGGTTTGATTAGAAGCTTCAAGACCTTGCCATATGTCCAAACAGGCTAAACATGGATATCCTGATTAGAAAGTGGAATAACTTCTTCAACATAACTCCTATGGGATTTATTCGATTTCATGAAAGACTCTCCATTGATTAGTGGTTCCAAAACAAGCTTCTTACATAGTGATTCATCCTGGTTTGATTAGAAGCTTGCAGACTTTGCCTTATGTCCAAACAGGCTAAACATGGATATCCTGATTAGAAAGTGGAATAACATCTTAAACATAACTCCTTATGGATTTATTCAACTTAATGGATACTCTCCACTGAATAATGGTTCCAAATCAAGTTTCTTACATAGTGATTCATCCTGGTTTGATTAGAAGCTTTAAGAACTTGCCCTATGTCCAAAAAGGCTAAAAATGGATATCCTGATTCGGAAGTGGAATAACTTCTTAAACATAACTCCTTTGGGATTGATTCCACTTCATGGATACTCTCCGCTGAATAATGATTCCAGATCAAGCTTATTACATAGTGATTCATCTTGGTTTGTTTAGAAGCATGAAGAACTTGCCATATGTCCAAACATGCTAAACATGGATATCCTGATTATAAAGTGGAATAACTTCTTCAACATAACTCCTTTGGGATTTATTCAACTTCATGAAAGACTCTCCATTGATTAATGGTTCCAAAACAAGCTTCTTACATAGTGATTCATCCTGGTTTTATTAGAAGCTTGCAGACTTTGCCATATGTCCAAACAGGCTAAACATGGATATCCTGATTAGAAAGTGGAATAACTTCTTAAACATAACTCCTTTGGGATTGATTAATCTTCATGGATACTCTCCGCTGAATAATGATTCCAGATCAAGCTTATTACGTAGTGATTCATCTTGGTTTGTTTAGAAGCATGAAGAACTTGCCATATGTCCAAACAGGCTAAACATGGATATCCTGATTAGAAAGTGGAATAAATTATTCAACATAACTCCTATTGGATTTATTCAACTTCATGGATACTCTCCACTGAATAATTGTTCCAAATCAAGTTTCTTACATAGTGATTCATCATGGTTTATTTAAAAGTGGAATAACTTCTTAAACATAACTCCTTTGGGATTTATTCAACTTCATGGATACTCTCCACTGAATAATGGTTCCAAATCAATCTTCTTACATAGTGATTCATCCTTGTTTGATTAGTAGCTTGAGAACTTGCCATATGTCCAAACAGGCTAAACATGGATATCCTGATTAGAAAGTGGAATAACTTCTTAAACATAACTCCTTTGGGATTTATTCAACTTCATGGATACTCTCCACTAAATAATGGTACCAATCAAGCTTCTTACATAGTGATTCATCCGAGTTTGATTAGAAGCTTGAAGAACTTGCCATATGTCCAAACATGCTAAACAGAGATATCCTGGTTAGAAAGTTGGACAACTTCTTAAACATAACTCCTTTGGGATTCATTCAACTTTATGGATACTCTCCAATTAATAATGGTTCTAAATCAAGCTTCTTACATATTTATTCATCCTGGTTTGATTAGAAGCTTCAAGAACTTACTATATGTCCAACCTGGCTAAACATGAATATCCTGATTAGAAAGTGAAATAACTTCTTAAACATAACTCCTTTGGGATTTATTCAACTTCAAGGATACTCTCCACTGAATAATGGTTCCAAATCAATCTTCTTACATCGTGATTTATCCGGGTTTAATTAGATGCTTGAAGAAGTTGCCATATGTCAAAACAGGCTAAACATGGATATCCTAATTAGAAAGTGGAATAACTTCTTCAACATAACTCCTTTGGGATTTATTCAACTTCATGGATACTCTCCACTGAATAATGGTTCCAAAACAAGCTTCTTACATAGTGATTCATCCTGGTTTGATTAGAAGCTTGCAGACTTTGCCATATGTCCAAACAGGCTAAACATGGATATCCTGATTAGAAAGTGGAATAACTTCTTAAACATAACTCCTTATGGATTTATTCAACTTCATGGATACTCTCCACTGAATAATGGTTCCAAATCAATCTTCTTACATAGTGATTCATCCTGGTTTGATTAGGAGCTTAAAGAACTTGCCATATGTCCAAACAGGCTAAACATGGATATCCTGATTAGAAAGTGGAATAACTTCTTCAACATAACTCCTTTGGGATTAATTAAACTTCATGGATACTCTCCACTTAATAATGGTTCCAAATCAATCTTCTTACATAGTGATTCATCCTGGTTTAATTAGGAGCTTGAAGAACTTGCCATATGTCCAAACAGGCTAAACATGGATATCCTGATTAGAAAGTGGAATACCTTCTTAAACATAGCTCCTTTGGGATTGATTCAACTTCATGGATACTCTCCAATCAATTATGGTTCCAAATCAAGCTTCTTACATAGTAATTCATCATGGTTTGATTAGAAGCTTGCAGAACTTGCTATATTGCAAAACAGGCTAAACATGGATATCCTGATTAGAAAGTGGAATAACTTATTAAACATAACTCCTTTGGGATTTATTCAACTTCATGGATACTCTCCATTGAATAATTGTTCCAAATCAACGTTCTTACATAGTGATTCATCCTGGTTTGATTAGAAGCTTCAAGAACTTGCCATATGTCCAAACAGGCTGAACATGGATATCCTGATTAGAAAGTGGAATAACTTCTTCAACATAACTCCTATGGGATTTATTCAACTTCATGAAAGACTCTCCATTGATTAGTGGTTCCAAAACAAGCTTCTTACATAGTGATTCATCCTGGTTTGATTAGAAGCTTGCAGACTTTGCCATATATCCAAACAGGCTAAACATGGATATCCTGATTAGAAAGTGGAATAACTTCTTAAACATAACTTTTTATGGATTTATTCAACTTCATGGATACTCTCCACTCAATAATGGTTCCAAATCAAGTTTCTTACATAGTGATTCATCCTGGTTTGATTAGAAGCTTTAAGAACTTGCCATATGTCCAAAAAGACTAAACATGGATATCCTGATTCGGAAGTGGAATAACTTCTTAAACATAACTTCTTTGGGATTGATTCAACTTCATGGATACTCTCAGCTGAATAATGATTCCAGATCAAGCTTATTACATAGTGATTCATCTTGGTTTGTTTAGAAGCATGAAGAACTTGCCATATGTCCAAACATGCTAAACATGGATATCCTGATTAGAAAGTGGAATAACTTCTTCAACATAACTCTTTTGGGATTTATTCAACTTCATGAAAGACTCTCCATTGATTAATGGTTCCAAAACAAGCTTCTTACATAGTGATTCATCCTGGTTTGATTAGAAGCTTGCAGACTTTGCCATATGTCCAAACATGCTAAACATGGATATCCTGATTAGAAAGTGGAATAAGTTCTTAAACATAACTCCTTATGGATTTATTCAACTTCATGGATACTCTTCACTGAATAATGGTTCCAAATCAATCTTCTTACATAGTAATTCATCCTGGTTTGATTAGGAGCTTGAAGAACTTGCCATATGTCCAAACAGGCTAAACATGGATATCCTGATTAGTGTTAGAATTGAGAATTTAACTGAGTAATATATGAGTATCATAGATTTAAGAAGATATTATTGAGAATAAAGTGTTAGAATGAGAGATTTAAGTAAGAGTTTGTTTCTGGAGAATGAAGAACATGATGAACTAGAGAGAGGAAGAGAGATTTCGAAAATGAAGAGAGAGAGGAGAATAATTCCCTTACATGCATTCAGGTTCTGATTACAGCATTTATAGATACAATAAAATGAATAAACAAAGGCTTAACAGAAAGAGACAAGGGGACAGGTTCAGGGAGTGAAAGTGACAGCTCCTTGTATTTGAATTGCTTAAGCCAACATGTGATTCTCCTCTTGGCAGCTTCCCTCAACGTCTCTCTTGTCCAGAAGCAGTCACAAGAGTTTCCTGAAGACTTCTTCTTCACTCCTTGATCACTCATAACCCTTGCTTGCCTTGCACTTCACTTTTGGCAGAGAATAGATCAAACTGTACAGCCTTGTACAGACCAATCTTTCTTGATTCATTCTTCTGCCTTGTCTTCATCATTTCTCTTCATGTCAATAATCTTTATTTGATTCTTCATCTCAATACTCCCCCTCAAGCTTGACCTTAGGAATTAGTCAAGCTTGGAAACATGAAGAACCTCCCTCATTAAAACCTTAGTGTGCAAAACCCAGTGGGACAAAAGCACACAAAGGAAAAAGAGTAGAGGTCTCCATGTTAGGAGAGTCAGCGAGAGGTGAGGTCTATGAGTCTCAACTTAGAGTGGATGAACTCACAAACCTTGGTGCTTGCTGCTTTGGTGAAGATATCAACAAGCTGATCCTCACTCCTTGTGTAGCAAGGTAAGATGATCTGTTTCTCTACAGCTTGTCTGACTTTGTGGCAGTCTACTTCAATGTGCTTGGTTCTTTCATGGAAGACTGAGTTGCTGGCAATATGGATGGCAGCTTGATTGTCACAATGCATTGTGATTGGTTTTGTAGTCTCAATACCCAAATCTCCAAGTAACCCTTTTATCCATATCAATTCGTTGGTGAGCTTTCTCATTGCTCTATATTCTGCTTCAGCACTAGAGCATGACACAACCTTTTGCTTCTTGCTCTTTCAAGTTACCAAATTACCTCCAATGAATGTACAATAGCCCGTTGTTGATCTCCTATCAACTCTGTCTCCTGCCCAATCAGCATCACAATAACCAACAATTTCTGTGCTTCCATTGCAAGCCATCCATACACCTTGACCAGGAGCCTCTCTCAAATACCTCATGATCCTTTCCACCATGTTCCAATGGTGAATCTTTGGCGCCTGCATGTGTTGGCTTACTTGGTTCACAGCAAAGCAAATATCTGGTCTTGTAATGGTTAGGTAGATCAGCTTCCCCACCATCCTTCTATATTGTTTGACATCTCCATAAGGTTTGTCTTCAAACTCCCCCTCTAAGTACTTTGTAGCCATCATCCAGAGGTTTTTTAGCTGTTCTTCCTCCAAGGTTTCCTGCCTCAGTTAAGAGATCAAGTGTGTACTTCCTTTGGGACAAGAAGAGCCCCTCTTTAGAGCGGCATACTTCAATCCCAAGGAAGTACTTGAGTTCACCTAAATCTTTAATATCAAAGGCAGATTTTAGGAATACCTTGGTTTCTTTGATGCCTTCTTTGTCACTGCCTGTGATGATTATATCATCTACATAGACCAAAATGACTACAATTCCTCTTGGACCAGGGAGTGTAAACAGGGTGTGATCAGCTTCTGATTTCCTGAACCCTCTTCCATTCAGTGTAGTACTCAACTTGTGGTACCATGCTCTTGGAGATTGCTTCAGTCCATAGATTGCCTTCTTGAGTCTTAGAACATTTCCAGGTTTTACCAGCTTCTCTAGACCAGGAGGTGGATGCATGTAGACTTCATCTTCTAGCTCTCCTTGTAGGAAAGCATTCTTGACATCCATCTGCCACAATTCCCATTCTAGATTTGTTGCAAGAGATAAGATGATCCTGATTGTGTGCAGCTTGGCCACTGGTGCAAATGTATCAACATAATCCTCTCCATATGTCTGAGTGAAGCCTCTTGCAACCAGTCTTGTTTTGCACCTTTCCACCTTGCCATTTGGTAGAAACTTGATTGTGAACACCCACTTGCTTGACACAGCTTTCTTGCCCTTTGGGAGTTCACTTTCATACCAAGTATCATTGATAAGCATGGCCTTTATCTCATCTCCAACTGAGTTTCTCCACACTTCAAGCTCCATTGCTTCTTCATATGATCTTGGTACATACACTTCATCTAAACCAACAATGAAGGCTTGGTGCTCAGATGGGAACTGCGCAAAGGAGCATACTGCTGAAGTGGGATGAGCTACTGCTTCACTATTGAAGTAGACCCTTGTGTTCACCCAGTTGGAGGGATCTTTCCTTATCCTTGTACTCCTTCTCAAAGGTTGAACCTGATCTTGTTCCTCTTTCTGCTCCTCTTCCTCATGAACTTGAGTAGTTTCTTGATCTTGTACACTCTCCTGATCATGAGCATCTAAACCTTGTTGCTGTTCTGATTCTTGTTCATTGCCCCCTTCAGGATCAGGATGAGTGACTTCTTCATGAACTTGTTCAGTCTTTAGATTAGAAGGAGCAACTCTGGTGGTCTCCTTCTCTTTTGGTAGACTAATTCCAAGGCTCTCCATAATAATTCTCAGGTTATTGGCTTTATCTGATGCTTGAGACGGATCTTTGAGCTCATCCCAATTCTTCTCAGCATAAAAACCTTTTCCTTCCATAAACTTCACATCTCTGGAAACAAGCACTCTTCTTGTTTCAGGATTGTAGCACTTGTATCCTTTCTGTGTAGATGAGTATCCAATGAACATGCACTTCATGCTCTTTGCTTCCAGCTTGTTCCTTTGCTCTCCTGGTACCAACACAAAACAGGTGCATCCAAACACTCTGAGGTGATGAAGAGATGGTCTGGTTTTGTTCAGCACTTCATAAGGTGAGATGTCCTTCAGCACCTTGGTAGGGATCCGGTTGATTAGATAGCATGCTGTCACAACAGCATCACTCCAGAATTTCTTAGGAACATTAGCATGAAACATCATTGATCTAGCCACCTCCATTAGATGCCTATTCTTTCTCTCAGCCACACCATTTTGCTGAGGAGTGTAAGGGCAACTTGTTTGATGAACTATGCCATGTTTTGCCAGATGGTTTTTGAATGCATGGCTGGTATACTCTCCTCCATTGTCTGACCTCAGTACCTTCACATTAGCCTTAAAGTGGTTAGTGACATAAGATTGAAAGTTCATAAATGCATCTAACACACGATCCTTAGATGGAAGCAATGTGATCCAAGTATACTTTGATTTTTCATCTATAAAGGTGACAAAGTACTTGTGATTATCCCTAGACAGACATGGAGAGGTCCAGACATCAGAATGAACTAAATCAAAGCATTTCTCATAGATGGTTTCTGATGTTGGAAACACAGATTTGCAATGCTTTCCTAAGATGCATGCTTCACATTCTAAGTGGTTAAATGACATATCAGGCATGATGATCTCTAATGCACGAGTGTGAGGGTGGCCTAATCTAGCATGCCAAGTTGTGCTATCACAAATAGATGAGTTACTGATCATGCATAAATGAGAAGGAGTAGAGGGTTTAGAGGGCTTAGTCTTTTGGAGATGGTATAAACCACCCTGGCTATTTCCTTCACCAATCACCTTCCCTGTCTTAAGATCCTGAAACTCAACATCATGAGGCCTAAAAACAACTTGACAATTCAGGTCAACCGTGACCTTTTTCACTGAGAGAAGATTAGAGGCAAAGCTAGGCATATAAAAGGCAGTGGATTCCTTATCAAACAACTTAAGGTTCCCTATTCCTTCTATCTTCACCTTATCACCATTAGCTATTGTTACATTCCCTAAGGCAGGCCTAACATTACTAATAAGATTTCTATCACTAATCATATGATGACTAGCTCCTGAATCTATTATGATTGGCCTAGAAATAAGGGAATGTGTACCAGACTGCTTTGCGGAGATGATTGCCTTAGCTGCTTTTATCAGTGGCTCAATATCACTCATTCTGATAGGGCCATCATTGATCTCTGCCTGGTTCCATGTTTTTCCCTCTTTGGAATCACTGGTAAGTGCAGAGTACATAGATGCACCTTCAGGCGCCACTTCTAGGCATGGTGGATTGTTCTTCTTGAATTTAATTCCACCAGATCTGAGAATATCCAAGCTTGCTTGGTTTCTCTTCCTTAGATATCTTTTCTTCGCTTTCTTGTGAACAGGTAACATGACCATCTTTCCATTCTTGCTGTGTATATCCTTGGGAGCAGGCTTCCTTTCCCTTGTAAAGAGAGTGTGTGATGTTTGTTCTCTCTGAACTAGAGCACACACACCATCTAGGTCAGGAAGTTTATCTTCCCTCAGAACATGCTTGATAACCTGGTTGTAGGATGGGCTTAGATTCAGGAGAAGACTAAAGACCTTGTCTTGTTCATATCTTTCTCTTATGACATCTGGATCAACTGAGAATGGCCTCAGTGTATCTAGTTCTGCCCACAAGCTTCTAAACTTGCGAAAATACTGATTAAACTCCAATTCCTCCTGGCTGAAGTTGTTGATAATCCTCTTGACTTCAAACACTCTGCTCAGGTTGGAGAGATTCCCATAAACAATTTTTAGGCTCTCCCATAGATCATTGGCTGTTTCACAGTGTGAATAAGCCTCCAATATTGAATCTGAGAGAGAGCTGTGAATGATCTCAAGTGCTAGCTGGTCTTCTTGAACCCACTTGTCTTCATTCTTCAGGCCACTCGCCTGAATCTCCTCTTGAGCCATCCTCTTTGAAGCTGCAGCCTTTATGATGTGGATGTCCCAAAGTCCATGACTTCCCAAGGTAACTCTAGCCACTCTTGACAATAGCAGGTAGTTAGGACCCTCAAGGGTTACTGGAATTAGGCTTCCAATCTTCATTTCCATGGCTGATTTTCTTTTATCCAGTGGACAAAGCTGTGGACCAATGGATAAAGATGAAGAATCCAGAAATTTGAAGAAGTAGATAGAATTTTCGAAAAAGGAAAAAAAAAAGGATTAGGAGCTTAGATTAAGGAAGAGTTTATAGAAGAAGGAGAGGGTATCATGAAGTTTGACAATAAAAAACTGAGAACTAGAATAGAGAAAACAGAGTAAAAACAGAGTTGGAGAAACAGAGTAAAGATGAAATAGAGTTTGATTTGCGGAAGATGAGTAAGAAAGAGGTCTCAAGAGCTTAGGAGCTCTGATACCATGTTAGAATTGAGAATGTAACTGAGTAATATATGAGAATCATAGATTTATGAAGAGATTATTGAGAATGAAGTGTTAGAATGAGAGATTTAAGTAAGAGTTTGTTTCTGGAAAATGAAGAACATGATGAACTAGAGAGAGGAAGAGAGATTTCGAAAATGAAGAGAGAGAGGAGAATAATTCCCTTACATGCATTCAGGTTCTGATTACAGCATTTATAGATACAATAAAATGAATAAACAAAGACTAAACAGAAAGAGACAAGGGGACAGGTTCAGGGAGTGAAAGTGACAGCTCCTTATATTTGATATGCTTAAGCCAACATGTGATTCTCCTCTTGGCAGCTTCCCCCAACGTCTCTCTTTTTCAGAAGCAGTCACAAGAGTTTCCTGAAGACTTCTTCTTCACTCCTTGTTCACTCATAACCCTTGCTTGCCTTGCACTTCACTTATGGCATAGAATAAATCAAACTGTACAGCCTTGTACAGACCAATCTTTCTTGATTCATTCTTCTGCCTTGTCTTCATCATTTCTGTTCATGTCAATAACCTTTATTTGATTCTTCATCTCAATAATTAGAAAGAGGAATAACTTCTTCAACATAATTCCTATGGGATTTATTCAACTTCATGAAAGACTCTCCATTGATTAATGGTTCCAAAACAAGCTTCTTACATAGTGATTCATCCTGGTTTGATTAGAAGCTTGAAGACTTTGCCATATGTCCAAACAGGCTAAACATGAATATCCTGATTAGAAAGTGGAATAACTTCTTAAACATAACTCCTTTGGGATTTATTCAACTTCATGTATACCCTCCACTGAATAATGGTTCCAAATCAATCTTCTTACATAGTGATTCATCCTGGTTTGATTAGGAGCTTGAGAACTTGCCATATGTCCAAACAGGCTAAACATGGATATCCTAATTAGAAAGTGGAATAACTTCTTAAACATAACTCCTTTGGGATTTATTCAACTTAATGGATACTCTCCACTAAATAATGGTTCCAAATCAAGCTTCTTACATAGTGATTCATCCGATTTTGATTAGAAGCTTGAAGAACTTGCCATATGTCCAAACATGCTAAACAGGGATATCCTGGTTAGAAAGTTGAACAACTAATCCCAAAGGATTTATGTTTAAGAAGTTTTTCCACTTTCTAATCGTGATATCCATGTTTAGCCTCTTTGGACATATGGCAAGTTCTGCAAGCTTCTAATCAAACCATGATGAATTACTATGTAAGAATCTTGATTTGGAACCATTATTCAGTGGATAGTATCCATGAAGTTGAATAAATCCCAAAGGAATTATGTTAAAGAATTCATTCCACTTTCTAATCAGGATATCCATGTTTAGTTTGTTTGGACATATGGCAAGTTCTTGAAGCTTCTAATCAAACCAGAATGAATCACAATGTAAGAAGCTTGATTTGGAACAATTATTCAGTGGAGAGTATCCATGAAGTTGAATCAATCCCAAAGGAGTTATGTTTAAGAAGTTATTCCACTTTCTAATCAAGATATCTATGTTTAGCCTGTTTGGCCATATGGCTAGTTCTTCATGCTTCTAAAAAAACCAAGATGAATCACTATGTAAGAAGCTTGATATGGAACCATTATTCAGTGGAGAGTATCCACGAAGTTGAATCAATCCCAAAGGAGTTATGTTTAAGAAATTATTCCACTTTCTAACCAAGATATCCATTTTTAGCCTGTTTGGACATATGGCAAGTTCATGAAGCTTCTAATCAAACCAGGATGAATCACTATGTAAGAAACTTGATTTGGAACAATTATTCAATGGAGAGTATCCATGAAGTTGAATAAATCCCAAAGGAGTTATGTTTAAGAAGTTATTCTACTTTCTAATCTGGATATCCATTTTTAGCCTGTTTGAACATATGGCAAGTTCTTCATGCTTCTAAACAAACCAAGATGAACCACTATGTAAGAAGCTTGATATGGAACCATTATTCAGTGGAGAGTATCCAAGAAGTTGAATCAATCCCAAATGAGTTATGTTTAAGAAGTTATTCCACTTTCTAATCAGGATATCCATGTTTAGTATGTTTGGACATATGGCAAGTTCTTGAAGCTTCTAATCAAACCAGGATGAATCACTATGTAAGAAGCTTGATTTGGAACAATTATTCAGTGGGATGAATCACTATGTAAAACGCTTGATTTGGAACCATTATTCTGTGCAGAGTATCCATGAAGTTGAATCAATCCCAAAGGAGTTATGTTTAAGAAGTTATTCCACTTTCTAATCAGGATATCCATGTTTAGCCTGTTTGGACATATGGCAAGTTCTTCATGCTTCTAATCAAACCCGGATAAATCAATATGTAAGAAGCTTGATTGGGAGCCATTATTCAATGGAGAGTATCCATGAAGTTGATTAAATCCCAAAGGAGTTATGTTTAAGAAGTTATTCCACTTTCTAATCAGGATATCCATGTTTAGCATGTTTGGACATATAGCAAGTTCTTCATGCTTCTAAACAAACCAAGATGAATCACTAAGTAATAAGCTTGATCTGGAACCAGTATTCAGTGGAGAGTATCCATGAAGTTGAATAAATCCCAAAGGAGTTATGTTTAAGAAATTATTCCACTTTTTAATCAGGATATCCATGTTTAGTCTGTTTGGACATATGGGAAATTCTTCATGCTTCTAAACAAACCAAGATGAATCACTATGTAAGAAGCTTGATCTGGAACCATTATTCAGTGGAGAGTATCCATGAAATTGAATCAATCCCAAAGGAGTTATGTTTAAGAAGTTATTCCACTTTCTAAACAAGATATCCATGTTTAGCCTGTTTGGACATATGACAAGTTCTTTAAGCTTCTAATCAAACCAGGATGAATCACTATGTAAGAAGCTTGATTTGGAAACATTATTTAGTGGAGAGTATCCATGAAGTTTAATAAATCCAAAAGGATTTATGTTTAAGAAGTTATTCCACTTTCTAATCAGGATATCCATGTTTAGCCTGTTTGGACATATGGCAAGTTCTTCAAGCTTCTAATCAAACCAGGATGAATCACTGTGTAAGAAGCTTGATTTGGAACCTTTATTCAGTGGATAGTATCCATGAAGTTGAATAAATCCCAAAGGAGTTATGTTTAAGAAGTTATTCCACTTTCTAATCAGGATATCCATGTTTAGCCTGTTTGGACATATGGCAAGTTCTTTAAGTTCTAATCAAACCAGGATAAATCACTATGTAAAACGCTTGATTTGGAACCATTATTCAGTGGAGAGTATCCATGAAGTTGAACCAATCCCAAAGGAGTTATGTTTAAGAAGTTATTCCACTTTCTAATCAGGATATCCATGTTTAGCCTGTTTGGACATATGGCAAGTTCTTCATGCTTCTAATCAAACCAGGATGAATCACTATGTAAAAAGCTTGATTTGGAATCATTAATCAGTGGAGAATATCCATGAAGTTGAATAAATCCCATAGGATTTATGTTGAAAAACTTATTCCACTTTCTAATTAGGATATCCATGTTTAGCCTGTATGGACATATGGCACGTTCTTCAAGCTTCTAATCAAACCCGGATGAATCACTATGTAAGAAGCTTGATTTTGAAACATTATTCAGTGGAGAGTATCCATGAAGTTGAATAAATACCAAAGGAGTTATGTTTAAGAAGTTATTCCACTTTCTAATCAGGATATCCATGTTTAGCCTATTTGGACATATGGCAAGTTCTTCAAGTTCCTAATGAAACCAAGATGAATCACTACGTAATAAGCTTGATCTGGAACCATTATTCAGTGGAGAGTATCCATGAAGTTGAATCATTCCCAAAGGAGTTATGTTTAAGAAGTTATTCCACTTTCTAATCAGGATATCCATGTTTAGCCTGTTTGGACATATGGCAAGTTCTTCAAGTTTCTAATCAAATCCGGATGAATCACTAGGTAAGAAGCTTGATTTGGAACCATTATTCAGTGGAGAGTATCCATGAAGTTGAATAAATCCCAAAGGAGTTATGTTTAAGAAGTTATTCTACTTTCTAATCAGGA
Organism: Sinapis alba; assembly: GCA_012274485.2. NCBI lineage: Eukaryota > Viridiplantae > Streptophyta > Magnoliopsida > Brassicales > Brassicaceae > Sinapis > Sinapis alba. Next base: position 8,494 of record MU106312.1, on the reverse strand, counting down.
TATCCATGTTTAGCATGTTTGGACATATGGCAAGTTCTTCAAGCTCCTTATCAAACCAGGATGAATCACTATGTAAGAAAATTTATTTGGAACCATTATTCAGTGTAGAGTATTCATGAAGTTGAAAAAATCCCAAAGGAGTTAGTTTTAAGAAGTTATTCCACTTTCTAATCAGGATATCCATGGTTAGCCTATTAGGACATATGGCAAGTTCTTTAAGCTTTTAATCAAACCAAGATGAATCACTATGTAAAAAGCTTGATTTGGAACAATTAATCAATTGAGAGTCTTTCATGAAGTTAAATAAATCCCATAGGATTTATTTTAAGAAGTTATTCCACTTTCTAATCAGGATATCACTGTTTAGCATGTTTGGACATATGACAAGTTCTTCAAGCTTCTAATCAAACCAGGATGAATCACTATGTAAAAAGCTTTATTTGGAATCATTAATCAATGGAGAGTCTTTCATGAAGTTGAATAAATCCCATAGGAGTTATGTTGAAGAAGTTATTCCACTTTCTAATCAGGATATCCATGTTTAGCCTGTTTGGACATTTGGCAAGTTCTTCAAGCTTCTAATCAAAATAGGATGAATCACTATGTACGAAGCTTTATTTGGAAACATTATTCAGTGGAGAGTATCCATGAAGTTTAATAAATCCCAAAGTAGTTATGTTTAAGAAGTTATTCCACTTTCTAATCAGGATATCCATGTTTAGCCTGTTTGGACATATGGCAAGTTCTTCAAGCTCCTAATCAAACCAGGATGAATCAATATGTAAGAAGATTTATTTAGAACCATTATTCAGTGGAGAGTATCCATGAAGTTGAATAAATCCCAAAGGAGTTATGTTTAAGAAGTTATTCTACTTTCTAATCAGGATATCCATGTTTAGCCTTTTTGGACATATAGCAAGTTCTTCAAGCTTCTAATCAAACCAGGATGAATCACTATGTAAAAAGCTTGATTTGGAACCATTATTAAGTGGAGAGTATCCATGAAGTTTATTAAATCCCAAAGGAGTTATGTTTAAGAAGTTATTCCATTTTCTAATCAGGATATTTATGTTTAGCCTGTTTGGACATATGACAAGTTCTTCAAGATCCTAATCAAACCAGGATGAATCACTATGTAAGAAGATTTATTTGGAACCATTATTCAGTGGAGAGTATCCATGAAGTTTAATAAATCCCAAAGGAATTATGTTTAAGAAGTTATTCCACTTTCTAATCAGGATATCCATGTTTAGCCTGTTTGGACATATGGCAAGTTCTTCAAGCTTCTAATCAAACCAGGATGAATCACTATGTAAAAAGCTTGATTTGCAACCATTAATCAATGGGGAGTCTTTCATGAAATTAAGTAAATCCCATAGGAGTTATGTTTAAGAAGTTATTCCACTTTCTAATCAGGATATCCATGTTTAGCATGTTTGGACATATGACAAGTTCTTTAAGCTTCTAATCAAACCCGGATGAATCACTATGTAAGAAGCTTGATTTGGAACCATTATTCAGTGGAGAGTATCCATGAAGTTGATTAAATCCCAAAGGACTTATGTTTAAGAAGTTATTCCACTTTCTAATCATGATATCCATGTTTAGCCTGTTTGGACGGCAAGTTCTTCAATATTCTAATCAAACCAGGATGAATCACTATGTAAGAAGATTGATTTAGAACCATTATTCAGTGGAGAATATCCATAAAGTTTAATAAATCCCAAAGGAATTATGTTTAAGAAGTTATTCCACTTTCTAATCAGGATATCCATGATTAGCCTATTTGGACATATGACAAGTTCTTCAAGCTTCTAATCAAACCAGGATGAATCACTATGTAAAAAGTTTGATTTGGAATAATTAATCAATGGAGAGTCTTTCATGAAGTGTAATAAATCTCATAGGAGTTATGTTGAATAACTTATTCCACTTTCTAATTAGGATATCCATGTTTAGCATGTTTTGGACATATGGCGAGTTCTTCAAGCTTCTAATCAAACCCGGATGAATCACTATTTATAAAGCTTGATTTTGAACCATTATTCAGTGGAGAGTATCCATGAAGTTGATTAAATCCCAAAGGATTTATGTTTAAGAAGTTATTCCACTTTCTAATCAGGATATCCATGTTTGGCCTGTTTGGACATATGGTAAGTTCTTCAAGATCCTAAACAAACCAGGATGAATCACTATGTAAAAAGATTGATTTGGAACCATTATTCAGTGGAGAGTATCCATGAAGTTTAATAAATCCCAAAGGAATTATGTTTAAGAAGTTATTTCACTTTCTAATCAGGATATCCATGTTTAGCCTGTTTGGACATATGGCAAGTTCTTCAAGGTTCTAATCAAACCAGGATGAATCACTATGTAAAAAGCTTGATTTGGAATCATTAATCAATGGAGAGTCTTTCATGAAGTTGAATAAATCTCATAGGAGTTATGTTGAATAACTTATTCCACTTTCTAATTAGGATATCCATGTTTAGCATGTTTGGACATATGGCGAGTTCTTCAAGCTTCTAATCAAACCCGGATGAATCACTATTTATAAAGCTTGATTTGGAACCATTATTCAGTGGAGAGTATCCATGAAGTTGATTAAATCCCAAAGGAGTTATGTTTAAGAAGTTATTCCACTTTCTAATCAGGATATCCATGTTTGGCCTGTTTGGACATATGGTAAGTTCTTCAAGATCCTAAACAAACCAGGATGAATCACTATGTAAGAAGATTGATTTGGAACCATTATTCAGTGGAGAGTATCCATGAATTTTAGTAAATCCCAAAGGAATTATGTTTAAGAAGTTATTCCACTTTCTAATCAGGATATCCATGTTTAGCCTGTTTGGACATATGGCAAGTTCTTCAAGGTTCTAATCAAACAAGGATGAATCACTATGTAAAAAGCTTGATTTGGAATCATTAATCAATGGAGAGTCTTTCATGAAGTTGAATAAATCCCATAGGAGTTTTGTTGAATAACTTATTCCACTTTCTAATTAGGATATCCATGTTTAGCCTGTTTGGACATATGGCAAGTTCTTCAAGCTTCTAATCAAACCCGGATGAATCACTAGGTAAGAAGCTTGATTTGGAACCATTATTCAGTGGAGAGTATCCATGAAGTTGAATAAATCTCAAAGGAGTTATGTTTAAGAAGTTATTCCACTTTCTAATCAGGATATCCATGTTTAGCCTGTTTGGACATATGGCAAGTTCTTCAAGCTCCTTGTCAAACCAGGATGAATCACTATGTAAGAAGCTTGATTTGGAACCATTATTCAGTGGAGAGTATCCATGAAGTTGAAAAAATCCCAAATGAGTTACTTTTAAGAAGTTATTCCACTTTCTAATCAGGGTATCCATGTTTAGCCTATTAGAACATATGGCAAGTTCTTTAAGCTTCTAAACAAACCAGGATGAATCACTATGTTAAAAACTTGATTTGGAACAATTAATCAATGGAGAGTCTTTCATGAAGTTGAATAAATCCCATAGGAGTTTTGTTGAATAACTTATTCCACTTTCTAATTAGGATATCCATGTTTAGCCTGTTTGGACATTTGGCAAGTTCTTCAAGCTTCTAATCAAACTAGGATGAATCACTATGTAAGAATCTTTAGTTGGAAACATTATTCAGTGGAGAGTAGCCATGAAGTTTAATAAATCCCAAAGGAGTTATGTTTAGGAACTTATTCCACTTTGTAATCCGGATATCCCTTTTTAGCCTGTTTGGACATATGGCAAGTTCTTTAAGCTCCTAATCAAACCAGGATGAATCACTATGTAAGAAGATTTATTTAGAACCATTATTCAGTGGAGAGTATCCACGAAGTTGAATAAATCCCAAAGGAGTTATGTCTAAGAAGTTATTCTACTTTCTAATCAGGATATCCATGTTTAGCCTTTTTGGACATATAGCAAGTTGTTCAAGCTTCTAATCAAACCAGGATGAATGACTATGTAAAAAGCTTGATTTGGAACAATTATTAAGTGGAGAGTATCCATGAAGTTTATTAAATCCCAAAGGAGTTATGTTTAAGAAGTTATTCCACTTTCTAATCAGGATATCCATGTTTAGCCTGTTTGGACATATGACAAGTTCTTCAAGATCCTAATCAAACCAGGATGAATCACTATGTTAAAAGATTTATTTCGAACCATTATTCAGTGGAGAGTATCCATGAAGTTTAATAAATCCCAAAGGAATTATGTTTAAGAAGTTATTCCACTTTCTAATCAGGATAACCATGTTTAGCCTGTTTGGACATATGGCAAGTTCTTCAAGCTTCTAATAACACCAGGATGAATCACTATGTAAAAAGCTTGATTTGGAATCATTAATCAATGGAGAGTCTTTCATGAAGTTGAATAAATCCCATAGGAGTTATTTTGAATATCTTATTCCACTTTTTAATTAGGATATCCATGTTTAGCCTATTTGGACATATGGCAAGTTCTTCAAGCTTCTAATCAAAACCGGATGAATCACTATGTAAGAAGATTGATTTGGAACCATTATTCAGTGGAGATTATCCATGAAGTTGAATAAATCCCAAAGGAGTTATGTTTAAGAAGTTATTCCACTTTCTAATCAGGATATCGTTGTTTAGCCTGTTTGGACATATGGCAAAGTCTGCAAGCTTCTAATCAAACCAGGATGAATCACAATGTAAGAAGCTTGATTTGGAACCATTAATCAATGGAGAGTCTTTCATGAAGTTTAATAAATCCCGTAGGAGTTATGTTGAAGAAGTTATTCCACTTTCTAATCAGGATATCCATGTTTAGCATGTTTGGACATATGGCAAGTTCTTCATGCTTCTAAACAAAACAAGCTGAATCACTACGTAGTAAGCTTGATCTGGAACCATTATTCAGTGGAGAGTATCCATGAATTTGAATCAATCCCAAAGGATTTATGTTTAAGAAGTAATTCCACTTTCTAATAAGGATATACATGTTTAGCCTATTTGGACATATGGCAAGTTCTTCAAGCTTCTAATCAAACTAGGATGAATCACTATGTAAGAAGCTTTATTTGGAATCATTATTCAGTGGAGAGTATCCATGAAGTTGAATAAATCCCAAAGGAGTTATGTTTAAGAAGTTATTCCACTTTCTAATCAGGATATCCATGTTTAGCCTGTTTGGACATATGGCAAGTTCTTCAAGCTCCTAATCAAACCAGGATGAATCACTATGTAAGAAGATTGATTTGGAACCATTATTCAGTGGAGAGTATCCAT
>MU106311.1:100649-142285 GCA_012274485.2 Sinapis alba | reverse complement strand
TTATAAATTTAAATTAATGTATGGAAAGCCTTTTTAATGATAAATGAGTATAATATTAAATTATTTAATAATTAATTTAAGAAAACTTCATATTCTACCTAATATAGTGAAATAACCGCTAAAATATCTATTCTCTAGAGAAAAGGAGACAACAAATGTTCCAAACCTCTTTGAACATCATCCTATGTCAGTGAAAGATACAACTATGCATTAAAACAAGATTTTCATATTTTTGAAAATTTCTCAAAATATGTGGGTTAACCCCTACGGAAATATTGAGTTTTTGGTAAATACTCTATATACTGAAAATTATATGCTTTGTGTTTGTTAAAAATTTATAAACACATTATAAATTTAAATTAATGTATGGAAAGCCTTTTTAATGATAAATGGGTATAATATTAAATTATTTAATAATTCATTTAGTAAAACTTCATAATCTACCTAATATAGTGAAATAACCACTAAAATATCTATTTTCTAGAGAAACGGAGACAACAAATGTTTCAAACCTTTTTGAACATCATCATATGTCAGTGAAATATGAAACTATGCATTAAAACAAGATTTTCATATTTTTGAAAATTTCTCAAAATATGTGGGTTAACCCCTACAGAAATATTGAGTTTTTGGTAAATACTCTATATACTGAAAAATATATGCTTTGTGTTTGTTAAAAATTTATAAACACATTATAAATTTAAATTAATGTATGGAAAGCTTTTTTAATGATAAATGGGTATAATAATAAATTAGTTAATAATTAATTTAAAAAAACTTCATAATCTACCTAATATAGTGAAATAACCACTAAAATAGCTATTTTCTAGAGAAAAGGAGACAACCAATGTTCCAAACCTTTTTGAACATCATCCTATGTCAGTGAAAGATGCAACTATGCATTAAAACAAGGTTTTCATATTTTTGAAAATTTCTCAAAATATGTGGGTTAACCCTTAGGGAAATATTGAGTTTTTGGTAAATACTCTATATTCTGAAAATTATAGGCTTTGTGTTTGTTAAAAATTTATAAACACATTATAAATTCAAATTAATGTATGGAAAGCTTTTTTAATGATAAATGGGTATAATATTAAATTATTTAATAATTATTTTAATAAAACTACATAATCTACCTAATATAGTGAAATAACCACTAAAATATCTATTCTCTAGAGAAACGGAGACAACAAATGTTTTAAACCTTTTTGAACGTCATCCTATGTCAGTGAAAGATGTAACTATGCATTAAAACAAGATTTTCATATTTTTGAAAATTTCTCAAAATATGTGGGTTAACCCCTACGGAAATATTGAGTTTTTGGTAAATACTCTATATTCTGAAAATTATATGCTTTGTGTTTGTTAAAAATTTATAAACACATTATAAATTCAATTTAATGTATGGAAAGCCTTTTTAATGATAAATGGGTATAGTATTAAATTATTTAATAATTAATTTAGTAAAACTTCATAATCTACCTAATATAGTGAAATAACCACTAAAATATCTATTCTCTAGAGAAAAGGAGACAACAAATATTCCTAACCTTTTTGAACATCATCCTATGTCAGTGAAAGATGCAACTATGCATTAAAGCAAGATTTTCATATTTTTGAAAGTTTCTCAAAATATGTGGGTTAACCCCTAGGGAAATATTGAGTTTTTGGTAAATACTCTATATACTGAAAATTATATGCTTTGTGTTTGTTAAAAATTTATAAACACATTATAAATTTAAATTAATGTATGGAAAGCCTTTTTAATGATAAATGGTTATAATATTAAATTATTTAATAATTAATTTAATAGAACTTTATAATTTACCTAATATAGTGAAATAACCACTAAAATATCTATTCTCTAGAGAAACGGAGACAACAAATGTTCCAACCTTTTTGAACATCATCCTATGTCAGTGAAAGATGCAACTATGCATTAAAATAAGATTTTCATATTTTTGAAAATTTCTCACCCTATGTGGGTTAAACCCTAAGGAAATATTGAGTTTTTGTTAATACTCTATATACTGAAAATTATATACTTTGTGTTTGTTAAATTTTATAAACACATTATAAATTTAAATTAATGTATGGAAAGCCTTTTTAATGATAAATGGGTATAATATTAAATTATTTAATAATTAATTTAGTAAAACTTCATAATCTACCTAATATGGTGAAATAACCACTAAAATATCTATTCTCTACAGAAACAGAGACAACAAATGTGTCAAACCTTTTTGAACATCATCCTATGTCAGTGAAAGATGCAACTATGTATTAAAACAAGATTTTCATATTTTTGAAAATTTCTCAAAATATGTGGGTTAACCCCTAGGGAAATATTGAGTTTTTGGTAAATACTCTATATACTGAAAATTATATGCTTTGTCTTTGTTAAAAAAGTAAAAACACATTATAAATTTAAATTAATGTATGTAAAGCCTTTTTAATGATAAATGGGTATAATATTAAATTATTTAATAATTAATTTAATAAAACTTCATAATCTACCTAATATAGTTAAACCACCACTAAAATATCTATTCTCTAGAGAAACGGAGACGACAAATGTTCCAAACCTTATTTAATATCATCCTATGTCAGTGAAAGATGCAAGTTTGCATTAAAACAAAATTTTAATATTTTTGAAAATTTCTCAAAATATATGGGTTAACCTCTAGGGAAATATTGAGTTTTTGGTAAATACTCTATATACTGAAAATTATATGTTTTGCGTTGATTAAAAATTTATAAACACATTATAAATTTAAATTAATGTATGGAAAGTCTTTTTAATGATAAATGGGTATAATATTAAATTATTTAATAATTAATCTAATAAAACTTCATAATCTTCTTAATATAGTGAAATAACCACTAAAATATATATTCTCTAGAGAAACGGAGATAACAAATGTTCCAAACCTTTTTCAACACCATCATATGTCAGTGAAAGATTCAACTATGCATTAAAACCAGATTTTCTTATTTTTGAAAATTTCTCAAAATATATGGATTAACCCCTAGGAAAATATTGAATTTTTGGTAAATACTCTATATACTGAAAATTATATGCTTTGTGTTTGTTAAAAATTTATAAACAAATTATAAATTTAAATTAATTTATGGGAAGCCTTTTTAATGATAAATGGGTATAATATTAAATTATTTAATAATTAAATTAATAAAACTTCATTATCTACCTAATATAGTGAAATAACCACTAAAATATCTATTCTCTAGAGAAACGGAGACAACAAATGTTCCAAACCTTATTTAATATCATCCTATGTCAGTGAAAGATGCAACTTTGCATTAAAACAAAATTTTAATATTTTTGAAAATTTATCAAAATATGTGGGTTAACCCCTACGGAAATATTGAGTTTTTGGTAACTACTCTATATACTGAAAATTATATGCTTTGTGTTTGTTAAAAATTTATAAACACATTATACATTTAAATTAATGTATGGAAAGCCTTTTTAATGATAAATGGGTATATATTAAATTATTTAATAATTAATTTAATAAAACTTTATAATCTACCTAATATAGTGAAATAACCACTAAAATATCTATTCTCTAGAGAAACGGAGACAACAAATGTTCCAAACCTTTTTGAACATCATCTTATGTCAGTGAAAAATGCAACTATGCATTAAAACAAGATTTTCATATTTTTGAAAGTTTCTCAAAATATGTGGGTTAACCCCTACGAAAATATTGAGTTTTTGGTAGATACTCTATATACTGAAAATTATATGCTATGTGTGTGTTAAAAATTTATAAACACATTATAAATTTAAATTAATGTATTGAAACCTTTTTAATGATAAATGGGTATAATATTAAATTATTTAATAATTAATTTAATAAAACTTCATAATCTACCAAATATAGTGAAATAACCACTAAAATATCTATTCTCTAGAGAAATGGAGACAACAAATATTTCAAACTTCTTTGAACATAATCCTATGTCAGTGAAAGATGCAATTATGCACTAAAAAAAGATTTTTCATATTTTTAAAAATTTCTCAAAATATGTGGGTTAACCCCCTACAGAAATAATGAGTTTTCGGTAAATACTTTATATACTGAAAATTATATGCTTTTGTGTCTCTTAAAAATTTATTAACACATTATAAATTTAAATTAATGTATGGAAATATTTTTAATGATAAATGGGTATAATATAAAATTATTTAATAATTAATTTAATAAAACTTCATAATCCCCCTAATATAGTGAAATAACCACTAAAATATCTATTCTCTAGAGAAACGGAGACAACAAATATTTTAAACCTCTTTGAATATCATCCAATGTCAGTAAATGATACAAATATACTAAAATAAGATTTTCATTACAAAAATATTGAATTTTCGGTAAATACTTTATATACTGAAAAGTATATGCTTTTGTGTTTCTGAAAAATTTATAAACACATTCTTAATTTAAATTAATATATGTAAAACCTTTTTATGACTGATGGGTATAATTTCAAATTATTTGATAATTAATTTAATAAAACTTCATAATCCACCTAAAACAGTGAAATAACCACTAAAATATATATTCTCTAGAGAAACGGAGACAACAAATGTTTCAAACCTCTCTGAACATCATCATATGTGAGTGCATGATGCAACTATGCATTAAAACAAGATTTTTCATATTTTTGAAAATTTCCAAAATATGTTGGTTAATCCCTACGAAAATATTGAGTTTTCGTAAATACTCTATATGCTGAAAATTATATGCTTTATGTTTCTTATTAATTTATAAAAACATTCCAAATTTGCATTAATGTATAGAAAAACTTTTTTCATGACAAATGGGTATATTTTCTAATTATTTTATAATAAACTTAATTAAAACTTCATAATCTACCTAAAACAATGAAATAACCACTAAAATATCTATTTTCTAGGGAAACGGAGATAACAAATGTTCTAAACCTCTTTGAACATCATCATATGTCAGTGAACGATGCAACTATGCATAAAACAAGATTTTCATATTTGCAACGATGCAACCCCTATAGAAATATTGAGTTTTCGGTAAATACTTTATATACTGAAAATTATATGCTTTGTGTTTGTTAAAAAATTATAAACACATTATAAATTGAAATTAATGTATGGAAAGCATATTTCATGATAAATGGGTATAATATTAAAATATTTAATAAATAATTTAATAAAACTTCATAATCTACCTAAAACGGTGAAATAACCACTGAAATATATATTCTTTAGAGAAACGGAGACAACAAATGTTCCGAACCTCTCTGAACATATTCATATGTCAGTGAACGATGCAACTATACATTAAAAAAAGATTTTCATATTTTTGAAAATTTCTCAAAATATATGGGTTAACCCCTCTACGGAAATATTGAGTTTTTGGTAAATACTTTATATACTGAAAATTATATGCTTTGTGTTTGTTAAAAAATTATAAACACATTATAAATTTAAATTAATGTATGGAAAGCCTTTTTAATGATAAATGGGTATAATATTAAATTATTTAATAATTATTTTAATAAAACTTCATAATCTACCTAATATAGTGAAATAACCTCTAAAATATCTATTCTCTAGAGAAACGGAGACAACAAATGTTCCAAACCTTTTTGAATATCATCCTATGTCAGTGAAAGATGTAACTATGCATTAAAACAAGATTTTCATATTTTTGAAAATTTCTCAAAATATGTGGGTTTAACCCCTACGGAAATATTGAGTTTTTGGTAAATACTCTATATACTGAAAATTATCTTCTTTGTGTTTGTTAAAAATTTATAAACACATTATAAATTTAAATTAATGTATGGAAAGCCTTTTTAATGATAAATGGGTATAATATTAAATTATTTAATAATTAATTTAGTAAAACTTTATAATCTACCTAATATAGTGAAATAACCACTAAAATATCTATTCTCTAGAGAAACGGAGACAACAAATGTTTCAAACCTTTTTGAACATCATCATATGTCAGTGAAAGATGCAACTATGCATTAAAACAAGATTTCATATTTTTGAAAATTTCTCAAAATATGTGGGTTAATCCATCCCTACAGAAATATTGAGTTTTCGGTAAATACTCTATATACTGAAATTATATGCTTTTGTGTTTCTTAAAAATTTGTAAACACATTCTTAATTTTGAATTAATGTATGCAAAACATTTTTAGTGATTAATGGATAGAATATTAAATTGATTAATAAATAATTTAATAAAATTTCATAATACCAAAAACAGTGAAATAACATTTAAAATATATATTCTCTATAGAAACGGAGACAACAAATTTTCCAAACCTCTTTGAACATAATCTTATATCAGTGAATGATGCAGCTATGCATTAAAACAAGATTTTCATATTTTTGAAAATTTCTCAAAATATGTGGGTTAACCCCTATAGAAATATTTAGTTTTCGGTAAATACTTTATATACTGAAAATTATATGCTTTGTGTTTCTCAAAAATTGATTAATGCATTATAAATTTAAATTAATGTATGGAAAACCTTTTTCATGATAAATGGATATAATATTAAATTATTTAATAATTAATTTAATAAAACTTCATAATCTGTCTAAATTAGTGAAATAACTACTAAAATATATATTCTCTAGAGAAACAAAGACAAAAAATGTTCCAAACCTCTTCGAACATCATCATATATCAATGAACAGTGCAATTAGGCATTAAAACAAGATTTCATATTTTTGAACATTTCTCAAAAATATGTGGGTTAATCCCTACAGAAATATTGAGTTTTCGCTAAATACAATATATACTGAAATTATATGCTTTTGTGTTTCTAAAAAATTTATAAGCACATTCTTAATTTGAGTATAACATATAAAATAAATTACAATATAATACATAATATAACAAACCATATTTACAAAATAAATATGCAATATTCATAAGATAAAAGTTAGGAAAATCCATTTATTATATTTGTTTTCACTTTTTATCAAACCACAGTCAACTAAATAAAATGAGTAAATTTGATGCAATTCTTTTTCTTTTTGATCACTAAACTCAAATCAACGTAAATTAACAAAAAAATATATTTATAAAAAACTATAATCAAAATAAAGACTTCATGAGATATAACAAATAAAATAGTAAAAAAAAGAACGATAAAAGAAATATTCTCATGAGATCAAAGGTTATTGTATCTGAATAAATGTGAAAAAATCTTGTCATGAATTCCAAAAAAAAATTCAAACATAAATTCAATATTGATATGAAAATTAAAACAGAATATTTGTACAATCCATTAAAAAATACGATATAAAATAATGTTGGCTTCTAAGAGCAACCTTAATAGTTAGATACTCAAATTTCTTAACTTTAAAATATAATTATTTTAACAAATTCTTGTTTACTAATTAAATTTTATTTTAGATTTTAAAACCAAACCAATGATAAGTTGACATGTAGGTGACATAGTTCTAAGTTGCTTAGGGAGTGTTTAAGAGGAAAGAGAAGAAAAATGAAGGGAAAAGTTGCTTAATTAGATTAGGAGTTCATAAGATGATGTTGCTTGCACTGTTCGCGGGCCCCACTAACATGTGGCGGTCCGCGATTGGTTTTCGTCTTTTTTTTTTTTTTTTCAAACCAAAAAGAAAAAAAGAGTTTTAAGCAACCCATTCTAAGCAACTTGGGTTAATGGTGCTTCTCCTTTGGAGGTGCTCTACGATTAACCATCTTCATCTACCGTCCACCACTATTCTCACTAGTGACCTGCCACCTTTTGTTGAAACACGACCGATATACTAGAATGAAACGTTTGGTTTGATTCTCAAATCTTGAAGAGTTAATTTATAGGTTTGGTGGTCTCTAAATTATACTCCCTCCGTTTCTTAAAAATAGATGTTTTGATGTTTTCACACATATTAAGAAAACACAATAGTTATACATCGTTTTCAAAAATTATCCAATTTTAATGTATTTTAACCAATAATCTTTTAATATATTCAATTAATTTTATTAAAATTTGCAATTTTTAAATAAAAATATAAAAAAATACATCTTTGTGAAATAATTTATTTTTCTAAAACATTTATCTTAATAGAACGGAGAGAGTAGCTATCATTTTTTGTCCCTAGATGTTTATAAAATGTTTATGGTTTGTGTTAAAATAAAATGCATATTCAATCACGAGTTATATTATACTATCTATTTATATATTTGCTGGGGTTCTATTGTCTTTTATAATACAATATATATCCTCCTTTACAAAAAGAAGAAGGGAGGAGAAAATGGAATCCAAGGTCGATATCGTACGTAATGAGGTGCCTACAGATTATTGTTATTTAACTTGCATGGAAGAATGTGCATAGACTATCCATGAGACCGTTACCTTTAGTACTTTTATTTATTTATTATGAGTACTTTAGTTTCCTTAACAACCATAATAATTACCATATGATATGCATACAAACATTAACTTTTGTTACTAATGGTATTATTTATTTAAAATTATGATATAGAAGTAAAGCTACGATCACATGCACGTTTAGGCATGTGAAACGCGAAAAAGTAACACAGTGAGATGGATAAATATTAAAAGCACTGAATACTTGTAATAATTAACTTATGGCTGGTATTGTGGCTGAATATTCGTTAAACATGCATCATTGTCATTTAATATCAGATTTTATACTCCCTCCGGTTTTTAATCGATGGTGTTTAATCGATGGTGTTTTGAGAATAAGAACATAGATTAAGAAAATATTTATTTTTATATTTTCTAAATAAAAATATCATTATTAATATATCTATTCATAATTTTATTAATTGTAAAATATATTACATATTATTATTGATTATATGACATTAGTTATTAAAATAAATTTCATCTTAAATATTAAAAACATTATTTAGTTTACAAAAAAAAAAATTAAAACGTCATTTATTAAAACAGAGAGAATAACACATCTTCACAACGACATTGATTAGCAAACCATAACCACTAATTCAACAATGTAAATACACTGTACACAATTGTATCACTCTTTTAAATATGTATCTGTATATATCATTCTTTTTAGTTATAGATTTTATATAGTACTTTTCAGTAACAAACTAACAATAAATGAGTCAAACGAAATTTATTTGATATTTCACTTTGATTTTATTGAATTTGCCATGACATTTCCTGATTTTAAGCCATATATTGAAAAATAAAAATATTCATATCATCACTCGACTAAAAGATACAGTTGTTTTAATTTGTAGGTAAACAAATATTAAAACAGTATGGAAGAAATGCATGGATGGAGTATTCTATCAAATAGGGCTAAACAAAATATATCTGTAAAATTTAATTCGATTTGTTATCTATTTTGGTTCGAGTCAAAAAAATTTAGATATTCGTAACCGTACAAACCAAAGTAAATAATAATATGTATTATCCGTAAAAAATAAATAAATCACAAATACTAAGATTTTTAAGTATAAGTATATGATTAGATATGTTATATATATAACTATTATATTTATGTAAGTTTAACAATATTTGATTTTCTAAATTGATTATTTTAGTTATTAGTGTTTTTTTAAAAAGTAAATATTTTGTAATAAAATATTATTATTTTGTACTATTATCTTTGGATTTCTATTTTTGAAGTTTTTAATTATATTTGTACGGATTGAATCGGATATTCGATTAAAATATAAAAATAATTGAATATTGAGATGCCAAATATCTGAAAAATGCGACGTGGAACGGATCGAATAATTGATTATTTGGACAAAACGAATTGGATCATAAAAACCTCCAAAAAACGGAATTCGATTCGTACCGCACCCAATATCAAATGTCTGAACTAATGACATGCACAATGATTTCTTTAATCTAATTAAATAGACTTCATAAATAGGATAACACAAGAAGGTAATTAGAGGGATGTGTGGGGCTAGGTAAAAGGAGAAGAGAAGCTTCCTCGAGAAGTGCACACATGGGAGTGCGTTTATATCTCTATCTGTATATGCTTCTCCTTCAATCCCCCTCTTTTTGCCTTTTGTTTTCTCAGCTTTTAAAGATAGAAGAGACTGAGAGAGCTTTCTCTTTTAGATGCCAGTGATGACCAGATCTTTATATTTTCTATCTATATATAACCAACAAAGCTAATCAGTATATATAATAGTACATAACCAGCCGTAATTTGAATTTGTTGTGACTAATTAGATATGCATATTTATCGAGTAACTAAGCAAAAGTCATTCGTTATCAAGGCAAAACTTTTGATTTACAAACACTTTAATTAATTCAAAGTTTAAGAATTAAGACCGAATGTACTAATATTTGAACTAATTAGTGGTCAGATGAAGCAAAAATAAAATAAAATAAAATAAAGAAAAGAATAAAGAACAAAGATATCTACTGAAGGAAAGATAGATACTCAGTGTCGGTTAATCTCTTATGACAAGTTCTTTTATTTTCTTTCTTTTGTAAAGGATGTTGTAGCTATCAATCTCCACACATACATACATACATACTTACACGTATGAAATCAAGTGACTATATACATTTGAATCAAAGTTTACAGCTTTTCTTGCTGTTTGCATGTGGATTTCCCAAAACCCTAACACACTTTTGCTTTGATGGGGATCATCATCATTATAACTGGCTCTGTCCTTCCTTTTCTTATTTACTCATTAGTTTTTTTACCATAAACTTTACTTTTAACTTTGGTTTGAATTTTAGTTTCCCGATGCAGATGTCCCATTTTAGCGTAATCATAAGGCATCAAAGTACAAACTAACTTGAGATAGAAATAACTAACCATGAAAAAAGCAAAGGGCCCTTCAGAAGCTTTAGAAATATCGTACATGCCTTGAAACATGAGCGATCTTGTATTCTCTAGTACCCATAAATGTTCATTATTTGTCCTACAAATGTTACGTTCCTGCATGAGATATATATACTGGTTAAGGCATATTATATGTCATATACATAGACACTGGTTATAATAGATCTGTATATATTCTAAAAACCATAGAGCTCTATATATGTATATACTCCCTCCGTTTCGCAAAGAGTGTCGTTTTGTGGTTCTATTTTTATTTCATAAAGAATGTCATTTCCAATTTTCAGTGCAATTTATTAATGTTTTTAGGTTGATATTTATTGTAAAATGCATTGATTTTATAAATATTTTTATTTATCTAAAACGCTATTGGTTGAATAGCTACTATTATTAAGAACATTAATGCATTCAAATCATTTTTTAATATGAGTGAAAAATATCAAAATGACACTCTTTAAAAAACAGAGGAAAACTTTAGCATATATATTTAAAATTTTGTAATGCCTCTAGTTTAGTTGGTAGGATTGTCAGGTATGAAAGTCGCACAAATTAAAATTTATAAATAAAATTGAAATTTTATTTTTAAATAGGAAAAGAAACTGCTATCAAACATATAATATCAAAATAGTTACACCATAAACACACAAAAATTGGATTACAAAGAAAAATCATATAATTACACTACATATTGACTCTAACAATGTTGAGATCAGTTTTCAAAAAGTTGACTGGGAAAATAATGAATAAGTACATAATAGATCCTAAATTTTATAACAGTAACAATGATTTATATATAGTTTCAATACAATTTAAACACGAGCAAAAAACTAATCCAGTAAACACAACAATCTTTGTATGTTTTTTGTTTTTCTCATCTCTAAACCCTAAGAGCTTATAAAGACCAAAATATATCTCGTTCTCACGTTCTCATGCATCACATAAACTAAAGTAAATTATTGTATCACTCAAATGGCGAGTTCCTTCCTTGTATTAAGCCACCATTAGGGTTAATCATAGGGCTCAATGGTGATCTTCGAGGCGATGACCTTTCCAATAATTTCCCACAATTATTATTTCCTTCATCACCTGATAAACCCGGTTTCCTATCGTAAATTTCTGACAGAGAATCCAAATCCGTGGAGACATGTGTAGCCATTTGTATCTGAATCCTATGCTCATCATCGATGGGTTCGTGATCTTGATCATTAGACCACATTAAGAGTTCTTTCCTTACATCGTTACCAAAACTAGGGTTTGGTCGCTTCTTCCCCAAGTAAATGTTGGTGTCTGCCGCATTGTTGTTGGCCGTGTAATGATTCTCTATGTTCTGATGATGGAAGTTATGATGGTCAACGAGGACTTGATCGGTTGTGTTCCCGTAGATGTTTAGGTCCTGAAATGGCGGGAAACTAAGAGGATGTGGACCCCCCATAGCTGCCGAAAGACTCGAGCTTCCCAAATTTCCCTTGAACCCTCCACCGGAGGCAGCTGCCATGTTCTCACCGGCTAGGGTTTGGCAAGCTCTCTCTAATATAGATTGCATGTACTTTCCTTGTGCTTCAATCCTCAGCTGCAAATGTCTCTGCACCTAAAAAAAACATTCAATACATATTAGGATCATAATTAATTATTTTAAGAGTTACATACTCCCTCCGTTTCAAATTACTTATCGTTCTGGAGTAGAATTTTTGTTTCAAAATAAGTGTCATTTTCGGTTTTGAATACAAAATTTATTGATAATATTCGTTACTCTATTTCTTTATTGGTTGATATATAATTAGGTGTATTGGTAATAGTGTTTTTATTTTGAAAATATGTAAAATTAAATGTTTTCTTAATGTGTGTGCATAAATCTAGAACGACAAGTAATATGAAACGGAAGGAGTATATTATAAAATATCAATAAAAATAATTACCTCTAGCTGTTCGTGCAACCTTCTCTGCACTTCCATTTGCATTCTGATCAGATAAACCAAGTGTAAGTTGCTGCAAATATAAAAGGAAACCAAAGAAGATAAAAATTAACGAGAAGAGAGGATATACTCATTCATGTTGCGACTCATCATGCCAGAAGACGAAGCTACGTTGCGCTGAATATCCATGGCAGAAGCTACACGTACGGTAAAACATTTTTGTTGAGAAATATGGATTAAAAACATATAAAATATATATACACATATTTATATGTAATTTATAGAACCCTAATGCATGTGATAATGAAAACAAGAGTGGTCACCTCTTGAACCTTCCTTTGTGGAGTGATCTCCATACTCCTTGTGAGGCTGCTTTCCAAGCCTAAATTTCTGCACCCATAGATCCAGATGAATTTTTTTTTTATATTATGATAATAATTATATTACTAAATGAAAAGAAAACAAAGAAAATATAGAAAACCCTAATTTATATTTGTGTACATACCTGAAGATGGCTCTTAAGGTGGTAAAGAGTAAGACCCTTAACACCCATAACTCTCATAATCGTCTTTGGTGTTGCTTCTATAAAATTAAAAAAAAAACGATTAATGTTTGTTAAAATTGATTAAGTAACTATATAGAAGTATGTGTGTGCATACTGTCCGGGCCGCCGAGCTGAGCGACGGCATCGACGAAACGCTCGTGAAGTTCAACGGTCCAACGCAAACGCGGTTTAGGGTCAGTGGTAAGGACGAGGCCTGAATCGCCTTGAACGCACATAGCTCTATTCTCATATGAACCATTCATACTTGAAGGTTTCTTAGCATGGAACATTCTCTCTCTCTCTATGACTCTCTTTCTCTCTCTCTCTAGCAGAGGGATTCAAGGAAACGAATGTGATGCAAAAATGTGAGAGAATACGATGCGTTTTTGAAGAGATCAGATGACGGCTTTTTTGCTCTCTCTCTTTCTCTTTCTCTTTCTCGTCTTCTTTTTTATTTTTGTTTGTGAATTAAATAAAATTCAATATTTGGTTATAAATATAATAATTAAGATTGTTTTATCGGTTACTAAGTGAGGAAGAGAACTAAAGTTTGAGACTAGTACACAGACGTTCCTTTGTGAAAAGATACTGTCGCTATCTTTTCAATTGTTTTTAACCTCTCAGCTTGAATACCTTTGAATTACTTTAAATATAAAATGTCTGTGAGAGCAAATATACGTATACATGAAGTAATTCATGTCTGTCTCAAATTACTTTAATTTTTTAAAAAATATTTAGTTATAAAATTAGTGTACAAACTGTACAACCAATATTCATTATTTGATTTCCTTTTTGAAAAAGGTAAGTTTTAACGTCGAAGGATCATATACGAGTTAGCTTAATACACATTAATTTTTTAAAGTAAAATAGTTAAATTCAGGTCTATTAAAGATATATACTTAATTTTTGGGTGAAAAATATTGTCTACGGTATGGATAGATCTTCTCTCGAATATTCAAATGAATCATAATCAATGTGTCCATATCCGCGTGGTCACATATAAAATTAATAATTTCATACTAGAAAGAAATCGATCTCTAGCCTGGACCAACATGATAACTTCTTCTCTACTAAAAATCACTACACAACCACGATGTAGTTTAATACCCATTAATTCTTAGAGAGTATAAACGTTAAAATCTTTTGAAACATGTTTCTTAAAACTCTATAGAATTTAAGGTATTAAACCCTGTTTCTTACTATACTTTATTTTATTTATTTTGCTCGATTTTAATTTATATAAGTATTCAAGAATTGTAATAAATTTTAAAATAATTTCGAAGATAATGAGATGAAACGAGAATATAAACCTTTTTCAAAGGTGAATATATTAAAGTTCTATATATTCTGTTCAATTAAGACCGCACGAGGATAGTCGTATATTAGACTTATATAGTATGTCTACATCGTTATATATTATTGCCATCGAGACACATACATACAAATATCAGAAGAAAAAATTCCACAAAACTGGTTTTATCGTTTATGGTAGGGTAAACCTTTTTGGCTAATTATGAGCTGAATATACAATTCTAAGCAATGATCATCTCGTTCCTTATAAACTAATGAACCAAATTTTTGTGTAAGAAAATTTATAATAACAGCTACAATCCAAAACCGATATTTGGTTTTTGTTGTTAACTAAAACAAAACGTTATTCGATTGATTAATTAAAAATATGGTTTACATATGGAAAATTAACCAATTAGACACATAAGTTTTTTTTTTTTGCCGACGACACATACGTGCTTACTTACAAACGTAGAATATTTAATTTCTACCACGGGCACCACAACGTGGGAATCAGCCTCGTTACTGATTCCATTTAAAATCTACAAAACTACCTTATTTACAAAATGATGATATGATTGTTTCTACATACAATACAACTAATGTATATACGTATAAATGATGCATCTCTGTAGATAAAGTTCAAACGCGTTAATTATATTAATCAGCCCTTTATTCACATAACTTATATTATTATTATTATTTTGAATGAATGGTCATTTTAAACACATGTGTGTAAATTGATCAACCTAATATATATTGCAAATTCTCTATCATATATGAGTGGGGGGTCCTAAGGCATGTTTATTACACATAACAAGAACAAGTCAATGAATATGGCTGAGATTGATATGCACACAAAAACAGAGCTCATGGTATAAGAATATAAAATTTTCACTAAATCAGAAATTTAAATATAGTATAGGTTTTGTATTAGATATGAAGGAAAACATGGAAATGTTCAATGTAGCCAATATTTAGTGAAGTAATATGGAGCTAAAAACAACATAAGAATATGGAACCAAAACTTTAAGTTGTGCATATACATGGTTTAGTGATATGTGGACAATTATGCATAAATGTGTAAAGATAGTGTTACTGTTGGGGACCTCTTCTTCTACTTATTAAAGCTCTTTTATTCTTTATTTTATTTTTACCATATGTTTTATCTTATTTTCTCCATTTTTTTTTTTTTTGGGGGGGTTAAAGCTTGCTGGGGCTATAACCCTTTTTGGCTTTTGTAGGAATGAAGATTGTGCAACTATACATGGTAATACATTTTTCCATATATAAATTACTTGAATTTAGTTAGAAACAATGTTTTTACGTCAAAGAAGCAGTGTTTTTCTTTGCCAGAAATTTTAAATATTTGCTATTAAACGAATTGTTTGTAATGAGTTAATCGTCGTACACAATTCTAGCTAGGATATAAAATAGGAAAATGCTATTAACTTTTACAATTAAATAATAAATCAAAGTTCAAATTGCATGAGAATTGGAATCAATTCTTCGCCTCTTTGATGAATAAAGATAGATTCGTATTGCGCCAACAATATTAAAAAAACGAAAATAGAACTCCCGCGATAGATGCCAACCGTATAAATTTGGCCAGCCACGTTTTTACATAGTTTTATGCAATATGTTTTATGTTTAACAGATTTTACATTATTTTCATGCAATAATGATGGCGTTTTATTTTGTTTGGCAATCATTGTGTAGTGTAGCGATATGAGGTATATTAGCATTAGCAAATTAGACGGCCTTAAGGTCATTTAAGTTCTTAATTTTCTTGATTATTAGTTGCTTTTGATAATGAGTTTAAGCGAATTTTATTTTAAAAATGCGTTTTAAACCAAGTAAAGCTAATGTTTAACTTTTAGCTAATTGTTGATGAAGGAAACAAAGAACTTAAAGAAGAAATAATTTAACTAGTCGACAAAAGAATAAATAAATTAATGACAATAAAGTAAGTTGGTTTAAAATAATAGAGTCCATGGTTGCTTGAACTTCAAGCATCTTTTTATGGTGCTTTGGAATTTCTTCTTCGAAATGAATATATTCCTTCCACCCTTATCTTTTCCCCAATAAAAAAAATTCCCAAGTTTGGCATCGAACCATTATTCCAACGCTAATTTGAAGCATAACAAATCGCAGTTTTTAAACTAATTAATATCTCTTCTTTTTTTTTTTGATCAAAACTAATTAATATCTCTAATCTTTGATAAACTGATAGAATGGTCAGTCCTAATATTTAGGACCGGATAATTCATTTGATCAAAAAAAAAAAAAAAGATGTCAACTTAACATTTGTAGACCAATACGGATTTTATGTTTTGTTTGGACCGGCGCTGACTGATAGAATGTTTTTTTAAACAGCAATTAACTGAATGCTTATAACTCTCCTAAATAGTGGCACATGGGACGTATAAGTATTAATTTATATAACAAGATACTGATGTAAAAAAGAAAAATATAACAAAATGCATCGACAAGTAGGAATTTCTAATAATTGTAAGCAAAGAACAAGACCGCTATCTTTTTAGTATATACAAAACAGAAAAATTGTCCGAATATTACACAAAAATTCACTTGAAAACAAAGATCAAAACCCCAGAATATTATTCGAAAACCATATGCTAAAACATTGGTCGTAGACCCAATCTTTATTTTTTAATAAGTAACCTTCAGATCCTTATTATATCTCAATGTAACAAGAAAGAAAAAACAGAAAGGCTCAGCTTTTATTGGAAGGATATGTAAGTGGAAGAGGAACATACAGTTTCCAAACCGCCGTTTAACAAACCAAATCAGTCTGTTCATATCTCCTAAGCATAGGTGCGGGAAAAGATTGAATATCCAAATTTTTAGAGGTATTTGTGATTTAATATGTTTAGTCCAAATAATCAGTTATCCGATTTGTAACCATCCATCTGGGTATGTGATATCTTTGATATCTTTAACCGAATATCCGATTCGATCCATACAAATAAAATAAAAAAATCCAAAAATATAAATAATAATATTTTTATAAATTAATATAAAAATATAAAATAAAGTAATAATTTATTTTTATTTTTAAAATGATTAATATAATAAATTTAATAATAAAAATATTGAAACACTATAAAATATGATATTTATATAAGTTATATACAAAATTATTTATATATATATACATATATATATATATATATATATAATGTATAATGGATCAGATATCCTTTTCTAAAAGTATTAATATCTGTAATTTTTTTTTGTTTTTTACAAATATTACATATTTGTTTTGGTTCGTAGAATTACATATACCTATATTTTTTTATTCGAATTTTAACGAATATTGAATTGAATCAAAATTTACAATACATATTCTAATGGACACTTCATAACGTGTTCATGTGATATATTTATAATATTATCATCAATTCAATCTCTAAACAAGTTGATTGAATAGATGAGTGTTCCGAAGGTATTCGTCCATACCATACGTGGATCCTTCCCTTCCAAGACCAAACTGCTTCACTCCCCCGAATGGAGCCACCTGCACATTAAAAAGATGTGACCAAATGTATTAACTATAATTTTCAAAAAAAAAAGTGATTCTTCCATTTCTCGTCTTGCTTCTGTTGATATGAGTCCTTCGTTCACCCCTACAAGTCCGTACTCAAGTGCTTTAGAGACGCGCCACGATCGTTAGACACTGTGTGTGAATATATAACCAGCAAGTCCTGCACACACTCATTCCCTTTATCACGTTAGCCAGAGACTTCGACATATATAGAAAAAGGTTTCTAAGATTACTTGAGTGAGAGGACATGCCTGCAATAGTGTCATTAGCGATTCTGATAGCTTCCTGCTCGGTTTTGAACCGAATAAGGGGAGCTAGTCCTGGTCCGAAAATCTCCTCCCTAAGAAACAAATAATGCAAGGAACACTAGATGCTTCAACTTCATTCATTAGAGAAATTTTTTTCCCCCAAAAACTCTAGTTAGTGATACAAATTAAACAAACAAAGTAGAGTTCTTTTATGAAAACAATGTCCTATAGATATCATTGTGTGTATAATATATATATAAAGGAATAATTAGTGATATCTTTTTAATAAAATAATTAGTATTTGTAAGTCTAGAAGACCTAATCCCATTTTACCAAAAAAAAAAAGGCAATATACGAATTTAGCATAAGATTTATAACTATGCTGTTATGCCATTCCATAGGAAATTAGAATTTTATACACCTTAAATGGTAACTTACAAGGGAGAGACCCACGTAATGTACTACTTTATAGTATATGTACCAAAACTTAGTTGATATTATTCGTATTCACAATTTCACATGAAAAATCTATACTATTAAAAGGGACTATCCTAGGCTCCAGGGAGCGTCCACATCATCGTAAATTTTTCGCTAAAAAAAAGCCATGTGGCATTATTATTAAAACACAAAATAATTAATAAATAAATATACAATATAAGGAAATATAAATAATAAGTAAATATACAACATGGGAAATAGAAATATTACATTAACATTTATCACAATATTATCATTTGATATAAAAAGTAAATATACAATATAAGAAAATATAAATAATAAGTAAATATACAATATAAGAAATAGAAATATTACATTAAACATATATCACAATATTATCATTTGATATAAAAAGTAAATATACAATATAAGAAAATATAAATAATAAGTAAATATACAAGATAAGAAATAGAAATATTACAATATAAGAAATAAAAATAATTAATAAGTAAATATACAATATAAAAAAATATAAATAATAAGTAAATATACAATATAAATATTGCATTAAACATCTATCACAATATTATCATTCGATAAAAATAAATAAGTATATAATATAAGAATATATAAATAATAAGTAAATATACAACATAGGAAAAAAATATTACATTAATATTTATCACAATATTATCATTTGATATAAAAAGTAAATATACAATATAAGAAAATATAAATAATAAGTAAATATATAATATAAGAAATAGAAATATTACATTAAACATATATCACAATATTATCATTTGATATAAAAAGTAAATATACAATATATGAAAATATAAATAATAAGTAAATATACAAGATAAGAAATAGAAATATTACAATATAAGAAATAAAAATAATTAATAAGTAAATATACAATATAAGAAAATATAAATAATAAGTAAATATACAATATAAGTATTGCATTAAACATCTATCACAATATTATCATTCGATATAAAAAATTAAATATACAATATAAGAAAATATAAATAATAAGAAAATATACAACATAGGAAATAGAAGTATCACATTAACATTTATCACAATATTATCATTTGATATAAAAAGTAAATATACAATATAAAAAATATAAATAATAAGTAAATATACAATATAAGAAATATAAATATTACATTAAACATATATCAAAATATTATCATTTGATATAAAAAGTAAATATACAATATAAGAAAATATAAATAATAAGTAAATATACAAGATAAGAAATAGAAATATTACAATATAAGAAATAAAAATAATTAATAAGTAAATATACAATATAAGAAAATATAAATAATAAGTAAATATACAATATAAGTATTGCATTAAACATCTATCACAATATTATCATTCGATATAAAAAATTAAATATACAATATAAGGAAATATAAATAATAAGTAAATATACAACATAGGAAATAGAAGTATCACACTAACATTTATCACAATATTATCATTTGATATAAAAAGTAAATATACAATATAAGAAAATATAAATAATAAGTAAATATACAATATAAGAAATAGAAATATTACATTAAACATATATCAAAATATTATCATTTGATATAAAAAGTAAATATACAATATAAGAAAATATAAATAATAAGTAAATATACAAGATAAGAAATAGAAATATTACAATATAAGAAATAAAAATAATTAATAATATACAATATAAGAAAATATAAATAATAAGTAAATATACAATATAAGAAATATAAATATTGCATTAACATCTATCACAATATTATCATTCGATATAAAATAAATAAATATACAATATTAATAATATAAATAATAAATATATATATAATATAAGAAATACAAATATTATATTAAATATCTATCACAATATCATCACTGATATAAAAGTATACTAATAAAATGGACTATTTAAGATTTCAGAAATTGTCCACATCAGTATAAAATCTTTCTTCCAAAAGAAGTCATGTGACATTATTATTAAAAACAAAATAATTAATAATTAAATATAATATAAGAAAATATAAATAATAAATAAATATATAATATAAGAAATATAAATATTACCATCTATCACAATATTATCATTTGATATAAAAAGTTAATATACAATATAAGTAAATATAAATAATAAGTAAATATACAATATAAGAAATAGAAATATTACAATATAAGAAACAAAAATAATTAATAAGTAATATACAATATTAGAAAATATAAATAATAAGTAAGTTTACAATATAAGAAATAAAAGTATTACATTAAACATCTATCACAATATTATTATTTGATAAAAAAGCAAGAAAACTAGAACACAAAAATAGACAAAAACAAACCGAATAAATAAAAATTTACACACTTGATTTTTTGAATAAACATATATATAAACCAATTTCAGTTCAAATATATATTTTTAAAGGAATAAGAAATAAAAAATATAAATTAATGTTATATTTTGTGAAAAATAAATTAATATTTAAAATATATTATTTTCATTTATTTGTATACCCCGCCCGTAGGGCGGGTTGATCACTAGTAAATTAAAAAACGAGAGACGTCTTCATCTTCGTGCATTAGAAGAAATCAAAATGGCACCCACTAAAACCTGTTTTCAAAAAAAACAAGAGTCAAAAGGTTAAATGAATATCCATATTATCAGCTTTTTAAATAAGAAAACGGAATACTATGATAGAATTATTATTATTTGAAATATATATATGTAAATCTTTTACTTGGGTCGACGGTGACAAGCATGCCGGTGCCGCCGAACGAGCAAGAGCCACCGGAACCTTTGGTCCGCTGCCAATAGCTATTGAAAGCGTATGAAGCATGTGCCCACAATGTATTGGGCTTAAAGCAAGGTCCATTGGGCTGAATTGAATGGCAGTCAGCTCCTGACCCACAAGCAAAATTCATAGCTTCTTGGATGATTGGGTCAGGTACCGAGGGCTTAGCCACGCACCAGTAAGCCGAGGTCGGAGTCACGCTTGGTGGCGGCGGTACCATAGGCGGCGGATAGTCAATTGGAGGTAAAAACCCTGATGATGGGGTTGGAATATTACCGGACGGTGTAGGAGTGTTGGTCGGAGTTGATGGGCCTGGCTCGGAGTAAGGTGGGCCTGAAATGGGTCCTGATGGGCCTGGTGAATAACCGGGTACAGAAGGGCTAGGAACTGTTTCTGGCGGGTTTGGACTGGAAGTGTCAGGTGGGTTTGGGATTGTAACGGGTGGGTTGGGGTTTGATGATGATTCTGGTGGGTTTGGGTTAGAAGATGATTCTGGTGGGTTAGGAACGGTAACAGGTGGGTTTGGGTTAGAGGAGGATGTTTCAGGTGGGTTTGGAATTGAGTTTGGGTTTGAGGTGGAGTCAGGTGGGTTTGGGTTTGAGTTAGGATTAGGATTAGAGGATGATTCAGGTGGGTTAGGTACATTGATTGGGCCTGGAGGTGGGCTAAGTTCAGGGTAGGAGGAGGAAGGAGGTGAGTTTAGAGGAGTATTTGGGGGATTAACGCAAAAAGGAGGGGCATTTTCGGGAACTGAAAGTGGGGCAAGTGGAACGTAGGGAGATAGAGTAAGAGTTGCACTAACACTATTAGGCTGAGTGTTGCAGGATGTTGTTGAGTAATCCAAAGGCTGAGCTAGATTGAATTGTGTCATCATTTTCTCTAACATTGATGTGTGTTTTAATGCTTTGATGATCAGCTTCTTTGGCTTCTTCTTTGAGTCTCTCTCAAGTCCCACAAGTTTTCTTGCATTTACTACAAAATTAGAAAAATTCAAAAAATCAAATGGTTTTGGAGTTAGAAATGGAGAGAAGAAGAGAGAGAGGGGCTACCAGAATGAGTGAAGAAGCTGACTGAGAGAAAGAGACAAAGGAGGATGCAAATGATTATGAGTGCTCTATTTGATTCCATTGTTTATAAGATGAAGACCAGAAGAGATGTTAAATCTTCAAAACTAGAACCAATGAGCTACTGCCAAGAGGAAAAAAAGTAAGAGGACCAAAATAACTTGAATATTTGTCTTGTCTACTCTTCTTTCTTATGTGTGTGTATATATATATATATAGATATATATGTATGTCATATGCATGTGTGGAAAACAAAATACAAGACACTAGGAATCATTCAAAGCAACCTGTGGAAGAATTTAAGGTTCTGTTGGGTTTCTCATAAAGATTGGCCCTTTAGGAGTCCACTTTGTTGTCATCCAAGTCTCACTTTACTCCTGAACATAAATGTTTATATTCTTATAGCTAGTTCTTAACAATTTTGAAATAATTAATTGATTTTTAACCGTCTAAACTAAAATGAATAGTACAATAATATACACATGTGTATGCCCATAGGCATATATTCTTGCTTGACATTGTAAACATAAGCAGGAGAAAAGTTGTTTTATAGGAAACTTTTGCTTGCTTTGTACTCAAACAAAGCTCTTTATAATTTACCTTTTTCTTGACTACATCCATTTGCATAAGCTTCACAGATTCTACAAGATGCTCTTCTTTCTGGACTTAACGCTTGAGAAAAATATATAATTAGAAAACAACTGATTCTCTTCCCTATTTTATTTATATATGCTCCACAGGAAATTAAGCTTAATACAATTCCTGGTTCTTTGATGTACGCAACAAAATTCTACCAAATAATGTTTTAGAAATTCAAAAATTAACTGCTATAATCATTTAGTTGTGACATGTTCTTGAAACTAAAGAAAGAACCAAAAGCTTTGCCAAGTAGAATTAGCAGACCTAATAAAGATGTGATGTTTAAGTGGAAATGGGACTGAATTTGAATTTGAGTCTGCAATACTAAACCCTCCAGGAGGATGATCTACATTATGTGAATCTGCTACAAGTCTTACTAAACTCGACTTTGAAATTTCACAGTTATAAAAACGCATAAAATTCAAGTAAAAGTAAATTTCATTGTCCTAAATCTCATATAGCTTAAGAAATGATTATAGTTTTAGAATAAATAATATGTTAGACGATTTCAACATATGACAAAACAGTCTTGCACAAGGAATTGCTCTTGTTGCTTGGCTAGCGTCCTTTGCACAGCTTGATAAAACTCAATCCAAGAAGCCGAGCAAGATGAAGCAACCAAAGCTAAACATGAGAGTTGGATTGGGACTTGCAGTGACCAAACCCAGAACAGAAACTGCAGGTTCGAGCTGGTGAGAAACCAAGTTATCACCAAGGAACTCTAGGAACACCTCTGAGATTCCTTCCACCTAATGAGAATCATGTTTTCTGATGATTGCCAAAACCCTGACGATATCAGGTGAGATGTAATAACACTTAACCATTAGGTGTAGACAGTCAAAATTTTACAGCATCTACTCGGAAAGCTAGGTCTCAATACAAATCAGTAACATTCCAAATCAAAGGACTAAATAAGATGTGTATAAAACATATTGGGACGTTGATAGTATTGGCCAAAATAACATTTGAAGCCAATGATGAAATCTTTTGCACCAAGGTCAATATAGGCAACGTACAGCACTTTATCCACTATCAAAAAGTGAATCAGAGACTCTAAATTGTTGCCTTCACTAACTAACAAAAAAAAACACAACATCATTTGAAACTCAAATGATTGGCATAGGAATCATATATTGTAAGGCCTTTTGAATGCACATGGAACTATTTAAACTAGAACATGTACCAGAATATCAGCCAAATTCAATTTCGGCAACGTACAGCGCTTAATACACTATTGATTCAAAGTGTACCAGAGACTCTAATTTATTGCCTTTACTTCATAAAACAAGACAAATTAAGCAGATCACATCTTAGAAAAGCAAAAAAAGGCTCAGATTAAATAAAGAAGTATACATCAACGAGCTGTGAATCTCTCAAAGTTTGATGGTAATCTTTTTTCATCATCACCGCCTAATATTATTCAAAGAAGTAAACGAAGACAAAGATATAGACCAAAGCCTCAGAAACTAGAGGATACAACTCATCAAAGAAATCTCAGATGGTACGGACAATCTCAAACATCATAGGCTTTATGTACGGACAAATCTCAGACTCTACAACCTATAACTTAGCTTTAATACAAATGAGGAAAGACATAAGTAACAAAAAAAGAAAGGAGAAACGCTTTCGATAAATTGTTGTCTGAGAATCAATGGAAAATGCGGCTTATATAGCGCGACCATGCTAGGTTTCAAGAAGTCCTAATGCCAACATGGGCCTCTACCATTTTCAAACCTGACTCAAATGGGCCTATAATATGTTGCATTCAAAATTAGTCGGCCTTATGTACATTCGATATATTTTGATATACACATTTATAACGTTTAGCTTGGAGCTTTGGATCTGTAATATTTTAACAGGCCGTAACATTGGACTCATTGCCTTTTCAAGTTATACATTAATGGACAATAATATTGGGCCCACAACAAAGTCTTCATGCTTCGCTCCCAGAAACAAGTTTTGTTCTGAAAACATGGTAAGAGGAAGAAGATAGATGATAGCGAGGCGTTTGGTTACAAGGTTAATTTAATTATTTTCTTTTTTCTTGGAACACACAAGGTTAATTTAATTTAATCTCAGTTTTCATATGTTTAACAACTTGCAGTGTTTTTATAACGCAAGCAAGGGCAAAGCTTAAATGATTCATTAAAAGAAGCTAGCAAAAGCAATGGTTACTTATTGTTAAATGAGGGTAGTCTATTAGACCAAATCTATGTTTTTTTTTTCCATAGTAGCAGATACTGAAACAAAACCAAAAAGAAGGAATGCTCGTAATAACCAAACCCTTTAAAGATCTAGCACCTAATAGAACCAAACCAAACCAATCCAAACCGCCTTCATAAATCAAAATACAAGTAAGTCTCAAGCTTATGCAAAGGACCGGTGTGTGTGTGTGTGTGCGCGCGCGTGCTTAGCGGCTGGCTGCTACCAGAGCCATGTGCTCTATAAGGTCAAGCACTCGGTTGCTGTAACGTAAAATAGAGAAGAACAGTAAGTGTTTGAGAACTGGTGGTGGATATGTTTGAGTGAGTATATTGAGGTGAGAAACGAGAACTGTACCTGTAACCCCATTCGTTGTCGTACCAAGAGACAAGTTTCACAAAGGACTTGCTCAACCCAATCCCGGCATTGGCGTCAAAGATACTTGACCTGTTTATTAACAAAATCGAGATCACCACATTGGTCAGACCACAAATCAAGATTCAGATGACTTTGAAAGAAAAGATGAGAGACCAACCTTGAATCACCGACGAAGTCATTGGAGACGACATCTTCATCTGTGTACCCGAGAATGCCTTTTAGAGGTCCTTCTGAAGCAAACCTGTTAAGATGTTTTACATCAACTCATGAAAACAATAATATTGCGAAGAGGATGGATCAAGAGAGTTCTTGGGAAGCATACTTAATGGCTGCTTTAACATCTTCGTAAGAGGCACCTTTCTCAAGTCGACAAGTTAAATCCACGACGGAAACATTTGGTGTTGGTACACGGAATGCCATTCCCGTAAGTTTCCCGTTCAGTTCTGGCAGAACTTTACCTACAGCCTGTTTCAACCACGACTCAAAAGTGAGGACAGAGTTAGGATCATTACATGGTTGTAGCTAACAATGTGTTTTCTTTTGTGTGTACCTTTGCAGCACCGGTAGAGCTAGGGATGATGTTTTGACTAGCTCCCCGGCCTCCTCTCCAGTCCTTCATTGATGGCCCATCAACAGTTTTCTGAGTAGCTGATTAAGGAAAGAGATGACAACCAAAACACACAGGTTAGTGTTATCAGTTTAGTAATATACAGCAGGAGAGCAAGAGAGATAGACCAGTGGTTGCGTGGACAGTTGTCATCAAGCCTTCAAGAATACCAAATTCCTCATGCACCACCTGCCCAAAGAAACAGTTAAGTTGAGCTTAACGAAGCTCTTAGCAGCGAGGGAAGATATTATTGTGCAACATTACCAACCTTAGCAAGAGGTGCAAGACAATTGGTGGTACAACTTGCATTGGAGACTATATCCATGTTTGGTTGGTATGTCTTCTCATTAACCCCAACAACAAACATGGGTGCATCAGCTGAAGGGGCAGAGATGATTACCTTCTTTGCACCACCCTGCAAAACCAACGAAATATCAAGCAACCATACGTCATCCTAAAACAAGTGTGTATGAAAATGCACCTTCAAATGGGATGCAGCCTTTGACAGGGTGGTGAATACACCTGACGACTCAACAACATAGTCAGCTCCAAGATCAGCCCAAGGGATCTCAGCTGGATCTCTGAGAAAAAGAAAAAAAAAAAAAGATGTCATGTTCTAAACTGAGAAAGCGTGTTGTCTGATCTGCAGAAAACAACATGCCACTTTGAAACGATACCTCTTGCTGACAACATTGACCTTCTTCCCATTGATCTCCAAAGTAGAATCATCAATGACATTGATGGTTCCCTTGAAATTTCCATGAGTAGAATCGTACTTCAACATGTAAGCCTGTTAATACGGGAATAAAAGAAAGAAAGCAACTCCAACTAAGAACAGAGCACAAAATAGCGTTTCAAGATATAGCCAGCTAAAAACAGAAGGCATGCTTACCATGTACTTGGCATCAATGAATGGGTCATTGACTGCCACAACGTCAATGTCATCCCTGGATGTTGCAATCCGGAGGACCAATCTTCCAATCCGACCAAAACCTGTGGAACTCATAAGAAAAAAAAGAGAGCTTCTATAAGAAATACAAAAATTGGGGACTGAAAAATATATTCAAGGGAGGTATAGAGAGCAAAGCACATACCGTTGATCCCAACCTTAGTCTTCCCAGTGCTACTTGACCCTACACAGATCAAACTCACCAATAAGCATACATCAACAAACAAACACATCCTCTAAAGCAATATTTTTTTCTTACTTACTTTGAACTGCAGGTGGAACTTGCGTAGCAGTGGCCTTGATGGGTTGCACACTTCTTCTTACATTGCATTTTCTGTACATTTGAACATATAAAATTCTCTTCAGAACTGAAAATGAAATTTAAAAAAATTAAATGAGTTAGTAGAGTTTTGCCACAGAACTGTAGAGACAAAGATGGCCCAGTTGCACCAGAAAATCTTGATGATGTGAGGCTGCGACTGAATCCAAGACTTGCAGATACCTGAGTGTTTGCCACAACATAAAAAAAAAAAAACATCAAATCAAGCAAACAGCTTAACAAAAAAAAACTCCAAGAATCGAGAACAGAACACAGCTTCCAACTATTTGTTAAGCTAAACTATATAAAAGACCACATACAGTTTCAACGATGTAACAACAACATACGAGAACGTAAGAACTAAGACAATAACGTCTCACCATTACACTGAGAAGCTAAGAACAGATAGTTATGGAAAGTAAATCACGTTAAACTACTTCAAAGACGAAACTCAAACAGATCCAAAATCAAATCGAGAGCACGAAACATATATATCTATAAATAACATCGGTAAGAGGCAAAAACGTCGTTTATAACTAACTAACCTTGGAGTGATCACACGACGGTGACGAGAAAAGGTCAGGGCGAGGAACAGCGGCGGCGGATCTGAGGAGAGAAGAGGAGGCCATCGTAGATCTCTCGCCTGGTCAAAAAAAAAAAACCCTACAACAACACCTTCGGGTGGCTTATGGGAGGAGTAGGTGTAGTAGAGCCACCAAGCAAATATAAATAAACAAACGTGAAGAATCCAAAATGTTCGTAACGGAGTTTTTTTTTATGTGCCCTACGACTGTGACTACTGTTGCAGAGAGAGACGACACTCTTTTTACTATTAAAGTAAAGAATTGATTTGATGGGTTGCGAATCTGATGCGGCCCACCTATAAAGAAAGACGCCACATTATATATTAATTAATGCTTTAATCAACGGTTGAGATTTTTATAGCGTAACATTAATGTTAGATCCAACGTTTGGGCCTCGGCCTCCTATGATATTTGAAGATCTTTTTGTCGTTTTCGGGTTCAGATACTGACCTCTCGGTGATGCCACGTCAGACGGATCTGGGCCGGGGATTTAAAAAAGGCTTTTGTCTAGCTTGTTGATGTCAGCTTCAGGAAACTTTTCACAGAACTGACGGTTTATAAATGGACCAATCTACATATATATACATCAATTCAAAACCATTTATCAATCTGGTTCATTGTTCATTGTCAACTAATCATTGATTAGTGCCTTTCTCTCATCAGGGATTCATGAAACTGCATTACACTTCAGACAAGCTGTGTATAAACAGGAGATTAAGACATGTTTAGTCTTTTATTTCAAAAGAGATTTAACATCATTACAGAACAAATCAGTGTACAACAATGAAAAATTTCCAAGAACAACTCTATAAATAATGCATACAAAAGCATTTATGTATCACCGTTTGCACCCCTTATAACCTTCTTACACTCTCTTGTCATTTGCCTTCGGGCTTCTAGTTCCAGACATTCGCCTACTCTAATGTAACGTCAAGCTAAAGGTAGATCAAAACTCATGTCTCTTCTCGACGAAACCCTGATGTAAAATAAACCTTTTATGTATCCTTTTCATTACCTAAGTACCTATCAGGACCCGGCTTTTTCTATGTCTAAGACGTTTCAAAACCTTGAATCTAAGCATCGAGTCAACATCATACCCTGCAAGTTCCATTCTGTTTGTAAGTTGAGAAACAACCCCCTTTCTGTCTCTGGTTTGCAGGAGAGAACTTAGGAGGTAGTTGCACACTCTAGGCATCAGCTTGAAGTTGTTATCCAGAGTGTATGTGAACACATCTATTGCTGCATCAAGTTCTTCTCTTTTGCAGAGTCCATGAATCAATTTGACACAGCTCGGAGGTGTGACGAGGATCTTCTTCTCCCTTAAAACCGAAAACACCATCAAGGCCTCCTGGAATCTCCCGGCTTGGCATAACCCTATCAGCCATATGGTGTAAGGTCCGAAACTGAACTCTTCTCTTCTCGTATCCAATTCTATTAGCCGTCTTAAAGCTCTCTCGGTTTCCCCTTCCTTGAAACATTGTTCAATCTCATTAGCTGTTTCTTCGTCAAGACAAGATATCTTCTTCAGGTATTTCATCCATAGACTAACAGCCACCATGATCTTTCTTTTCCGACATGACCATGTCATGAGCGATCTGTAAACCGCGGGACTGTGTCTAAAGTCGTCTTTCGCGTAAAAGAGTTTAAAAGCTTCTTCTTCTCTGCCGACTCTATGAAGTCCGTTGATGAGTGTGTTGTAAGTGACGCTGTCAGGGGATAAACCCTTTAGCTGAAGCACATTGAGCAGCTTGAGAGCACCGTCAATGTTTCCCGCTTTGCAGAATCCGTTTATCAGAACGTTGTAAGTTACAATGTCAGGCGAATTCCCAGTATCAGCAAGATGTGCAAGGTCCTTGTACGCCTTGAGAATCGAACCGGATTCAACCATGGTGTCAAAACTCCGGTTCCCACTGTGCGAAAGCCGTAGAAACAAGGAAGCAGGTCTCCCTACCTCCATTTTATGCAACAACAACCTAGCTTCCTTGAGCTCACCGGACTTGCAGAGTCCATCTATCAAAGCGTTAAAAGTAGCAACCGAAGGAGAACAACCTTTCTTCTCAATCTCCTTGAAAATTTCTTCAGCTTTCCCAACGAGCCCATTCCTGCACATACTACAGATCAGGATCGTGTGTGTGAACTCATCAGGGAAGGATTCCGTTTCCGACATCTCGAGATGAAGAGACCGTCCTTCTTCCAAAAGCCCCTGCTCACATAAAGCCTTTATAACAGCATTGTAGCAGTAAGTATCTGGCGGAATGCCCTTACTCGGCATGCTGCTTAACAGCTTCAACGCATCCTCAACCTTCCCTGCTTTGGATAACCCTTGAATCAATATCGTATACAAAACAACATCAGGCTTGATCTTCTTCTTCAGCATAATCTCATACAACTCAAACCCCTCATCATATCTCCCAGCTCTAAACAACCCATCAATCAAACTGCTATAACCTCGGAGACCAAGCACAAACCCGTCTCTCTCAAACATCCGCAACACCTCAAAAGCTTCAACCATTCTACCTAACTTACAAAACCCATCAAGCAAAGCATTGCACGCAACGGAATCAGGAACCTCACCGCTCGCTTTCATCTCGTGGAAAAGCTTCTTTGCATCTTCAACACTTCCCCTTTGACACAAACCCGAGATAAGAATCGTGTAAGTAACTCTATTAGGAAGAATCCCTCTCCCCGTCATATCGTCGAACATCTTCTGTGCATCACCCATCCTCCCTTTCTTATACAACCCATCAATCAAAACACCAAACGTG
Organism: Sinapis alba; assembly: GCA_012274485.2. NCBI lineage: Eukaryota > Viridiplantae > Streptophyta > Magnoliopsida > Brassicales > Brassicaceae > Sinapis > Sinapis alba. The sequence continues at coordinate 111,112 of MU106311.1, read as the reverse complement.
TACCGATTCGGGGCGCAATTACACTTCAGCATCTCGTTGTAGACAGCGAACGCAAGCATAAAGAAGACTTCTTTCCTCATCATAACTCGTAACACCGCGTTGTACGTGAACACATCGGGTCTGCAATCGAACTCCTTCATCCTCCCAAAGGACTCCACCGCCTTCTCCGCCAAACCCATCTTCGCGTAAGCCGAGATCACCACGCAGAAGCAGTAAGAATCTACAGAGACGCCTCTAGATCTAAGCTCCTCCAGTGTTTGCCAGTATAGATCGCATCCGTTCTCTTCGGAGAGCATGTCGATGAGCAAAGAGAAAGACTCTCTGCTCCTTAGACGCTCTCTTCTCGACGCCCATATGAAGAGACGGAAACCTAATTGCGGATTGGGATGATCTCTGATCACCGATGCGATGAGTTTACGCGATAGGAAGGGGACGAGGGGTTCCAATGCTGGCTCTATAGGTTTCTTGTTGGATAAGATGGCGATGACTTCGCCGGAGATGTTGAGTTCGGAAGAGTAGGGACGGTGGTGCGTCCGTGAGGGTTTTGAAGAGAACTGAATGACTGATCGAAGGAACATCTGTGGTCTCATATTGGATCAAATCTCATTGCGCGAGAGTTCATAGATGCGATGGAGAAATGAGTGAAGAGGTTTAGAATGTTAGAGGGAGTAAAGATGGGAGAGACGGAGTCTGAGGAAGAAGACGGCTTTCTTTTGATCGTCAAGGGTTCTCTGGAATCTCTGCCATCGGAGCAAAACTCTGGGATGATACCAGCCGGTTTGTATGTAAACCGGTATGCGAGAATTAGCGAAACCGACCGGTTTTTAGTAGAATTAAACGGTGTATTTATACGAATATTTCTCTAATTTTTCTCCTTTAAATAAATTAATTTCATGCTGACCAAAAAGCGTAATTTTTTTTTTTTTTTGTCAACACCAAAAAGCGTAATTTCATAATGGAATTTTCACTGTAAACAATCCAACTTCAATAAAAATAAAGACAAATAAGATAAAAACCAATGTTCAAAAAATTATAGATTGTAACTACTTGTTTTGTAGAAAACCGACGACCAAGTGGTAACCAGGAATTAACAACTATTGAATATTTTTTATATTTTTTATATTTATATTAAATATTTTAGTCTTTATTAAGTATAAAATTGTTTAAAAAATGAAAAATGATTTTTTTTTTTTATATAAATATGTACCAATATTTAACGTTTGATCAAATATATTTAGATCGCTTTGACCAATATTAACTCGCTTTAAACAGTTTAACCAATTTAAATGGTATAAATTAAATTTTAAAAAATCGTTTGACTATAACCAATTAAGGATTTTTAGAACATTGACAAAACTCTATTTTAAATTCAGATTTGGGATTAGAGATGCTCTGAATTTAGAGTAAACATTTGAAATAAACTGTTTACTAATAAGAGTTTCATCCCTCTTTTATTAGAAAAAGGCTCCAAACAAAAACTCCAAAAAAGAGCCGCAGACAGAAATCTCAAGCTGACAATAATAATGGCTTTTTGCTCATCTGGTCATAAGAAAACCAGACGACTTGTAATACATATCATATATCACAATAGAGATGAAATTCAAGCGTCATCGAGAGCTAGGACTCCTGGAAGTGGCTTTCCCTCTAGAAGCTCCAAACTTGCACCTCCTCCGGTAGAGATGTGACTCATCTTGTCAGCCAAACCAACCTTCTCAACTGCAGCCACAGAGTCACCTCCTCCTATGATTGTGGTCACTCCCTTTCCGCTCAGCTCCGCAAGCTGCTTTGCTACGGCCTGGTGGTTGTGGAACATGACAAGATATCAGTTTAGTTAAGCTGATAAGGTGTTGGTGTAAGATGAACTTGAAGTATTATTAGTTGCGCTTACCTCAGTTCCAGCTGCAAACTTTTCGAATTCAAAAACTCCCATGGGACCATTCCAGATGATGGTCTGGGTTGTGTCCAGAGCTTTGCTGAATGTCTTGATGGAGTCTGGACCAATATCGAGTCCCATCCAGCCATCTGGAATTTCCGTGGCTTGCACTATCTGCAAAGAGTTCGCAGGTGTGTCAGCTTTAAACAGACCAGATCAAACACAAAACTGCTTTTATGTCCGTTACCTTGCTGTTAGCATCGGGAGAGAACTTGTCGGCAATAACCACATCGGTTGGGAGCAACAGAGAGACACCTTTGGCTTTTGCCTTCTCCATGAGTGACTTGGCCAAGTCAAGCTTGTCCTCTTCCACAAGGGAAGATCCTACAGAGTGTCCTTGCGCCTTGTAGAAAGTGAAAATCATACCTCCACCGAGCAAGAGGATGTCAACGGTCGACAAGAGTGACTCAATGACGCCAATCTTTGTTGAAACCTTTGAGCCTCCAACGATGGCAGCAAAAGGCTTCTTGGGGTTTGCCACAGCTCCGACAAGGTAATCAAGTTCCTTCTGCATGAGGAAACCAGCGACAGAAGGCTTCAAGTATTTGGCAACTCCCTCAGTGGAAGCATGAGCTCTGTGAGCAGTGCCGAAAGCATCATTAACATAGACATCAGCAAGGGCGGCAAGCTTCTTTGCGAACTCAGGGTCGTTCTTCTCTTCTTCCTTGTAGAACCTCACATTCTCCAAGAGAAGAACACCACCTTCAGGTAGTCCCGCAACCAGTTTCTGGACTTCCTCACCAATTGAGTCATTCGCCATCACAACCTATTAACACAAACAGTGTTAGCTCACAGTAGTGAAGGCTATTTGTTCATTAAAAAACTTAGCAAGAATAGAGGCACAAACCTCAACACCAAGAAGCTCAGACAATCTTGGCACAAGAGGCTTCAAGCTGAATTTAGGAGTAACACCTTTTGGGCGACCCTGAAAACATGCAACTTAGATCAGAGACATCCCATAGTTACTAAAAAATGTTGAAATCAATTGCAAGACATAACAAGCCACTACTAAGACATAACATAACTGATTGTCAATGTTCCAAGAGCGACCAAACTTATACAGATTGTTCAAACGAGGCATAACCAATCATGTAAGAAAGTGAAGTCATCTGCAGACCAAATAACGAACTCAATTGCAAGGAGAGCGACCAAACTTATATAAATGGTTCAGACAAGACATAACTTATCATATAAAAGAGTGAAGACATGTGCATAAATGATTACCAATGTTCCAAGGGCGACCAAACTTATTAAAATGGATCAGACAAGGCATAAACTATCATGTACGAAAGCGAAGTCATCTGAATATGTAGCAAATCAAATAACGAAAGGAGAGCGACCAAACTTACACAAATGGTTCAGACAAGGCATTAACTTATCACATAAGACAGCGAAGACATGTGCATAACTAAATATCAATGTTCCAAGAACAAATAGAAACACATGCCGATGCAGCCTGCATCTGCAATTGCAAAGGAGAGCGACCAAACTTATTCAAATGATTCATTCAGACAAGGCCTAAACTATCATGTAAGAAAGCGAAAACATACTGATCAAACAACGAAGTTCCGTAATAAAACCAAAGTAGCTGATAAACCAGATCAGAGATCAAAAGACGAGAAGACATACCAAGTGACTGCAGAGAACAACCCTGGATCCGTTCCCCATCAAGTACTTGACGGTGGGAACAGCGGCGCGAATCCTAGTGTCATCGGTGATGTTGCAGTTATCATCCAAAGGAACGTTGAGATCAACTCTAACGAACACGCTCTTTCCCTTCAGATCTGCTTCTTTCAATGTTCCAACGCTTCTCTTCGTTGCCATTGTATATACTGCAAGATGCACACCGCGAATATGAGATTGACGGAGAAATCAAACAGATCTAGCGAAATAAGGCGCAAAACTTAATCGAAATCTATGAGAATCTGAAGGCATAAAGTATAGAATATACTCACATGAGTGGATGTAAAGAGAGACGAGACGATCGAAGCTACACAGAGATGAAGTGGGTGAGATATAAAATAGCACAAGACGAGACACGTCGTGTCGTGTATATAAAAGCGTAAAAGCAGCGTGGAGAACACCCCAAGGCAATTGGTTATATTACGATTTTGCCACTGTCCCTCTCCTTGTGTTTCACGGCCGTTTCCGTGTCATGCATGACTCATGTAGTTAAAAAAGGAAATAGTATTTAAATTTTCGAAGACTAGGCCCAAATATATTAATGGGCCAAGAATATTAATGGTCTTACCGGGCCGATATATAGTAAAGGTTTTACCTGGCCGATATATTAATGGGCCCAGAGACTGAAACTACTTAACGATGGCTGTAAGTTAACCTTTAGACAAGAGAGACACAGTGATGAACAAAAGGAAACAACATCGACCAGTAGAGAGTCCACTTGAAATAGAAATAAATCAAATTTAATAATATGATCATTCTAAATATAATCTAGTTTTTTAACCCAATAATCTAAACCAATGTTGAAAACAACGCATTTTAATTACTAAAAACCCTTATAAATCTTCGAAAACAATGTATAGTATCTTCCTGCGTATCAAAGGGTATTACATCCTCGTACAGACAGAACAGGAGATGACTAATGAAAGACAGTATTACAGAAGGAACAAAATAACATCGTTCAGCAACAGAAAAGTGACAAGTTCCACAGTTTAAAAGAAGAGAAATAAGATTGAAAACATGACATTGATCAAATTTGATTGGACTACTTTGGGAATTTGAGAAGGTTAGCATCGTTTCCCAGATAATGAAACGGGAACCTTTGATTATCTGGAGAGGAAGTGACAGCATGGTCGTTATTACCGTTGTTGTTACTCGAGTCACCAAAGCATTTTGCTTGATGGTTCTGCACTTGCTGATTCATGTTGCTCGTAGTGAGAAGCTTGTCAAGAAACGACCAGTCTCCACCATAGTTGTTGTTAGAAGTCAGCCTCAGTAGATTCTGTGAGCATTCAATGTCTGTTGTGTTGATTGACGACACAAACGGTTGGACCGAGTCAGGGCTAAAGAGCTGAGGGAGATGCATTGACCCTTGTCTTAAAGTGTTTGAAAACTCATGTAGTGGCATGTGGATCTGTCTTCCCATGTGATGATGATCCAGAGAATGGTGGATCATAGAAGAATGATTGTTTGAATTGGATTCAGTGTGATGTTGATGCTGATGGTGATCATGATCATTGTTGGTGCTTATGTATTGGTGATGATGATGATGTTCTTGATCTTGTTCTTGATGAAATCCTCTGAAATGGTTCTTCTTCTTGAACACTCTGCATACAACCCACCCATCTTCCTACAAATTACACATAGTTAGTCACATTATTTAAATTATGGTCTCTATATTATAAAATGCAACGTGATCTTTAAATCAGATTTAAATGGATTATCATTACCTGGATCTCGTTTTCGTTATCGTCTAGGCGGTATTCATGCATGATCCATTCGGTTTTATTGCCATGAGGAGCACGACCAGTGTAGAAGACAAGAGTCTTGCGAAGTCCAATCTTTTTGGAGCTGTTGAGATGTATGGATTTGTCTCTACCAGTAGCCTTCCAGAACCCGGCTGCAGTGGCCCGGTTCGTTCGGGTCCCAGTCGGATATTTCTTGTCTTTATGGCTAAAGAAGTACCACTCGTTTTGAGGACCCGACCCAATTCTACATTTCTCTACACATATAAAAATATAATTTATAAAATGTAAGAAAAGACCAAAATTAGTTCAGTAATTTTATAAAGTATATATGTCATATGTGGAGGGGTTTGTTATATGTCTGCAATGTAAAAACCCCATTGGCTTATTTTAAGGATCTAATACATAATAATTGTATGTCAATATTCCTAGTCATATACTACAAGACATTACACTTTGTCTTCCGTTTCTAATCTAAAAGACATGAGTGAATAGACAACTTTGTATCTTTATTGATGTATATATACGTACACGCGTATAAAGATTCGTGGATCCATAAAAACTGGAAAATAATTTATCTACTCATAAAACTTAGAAGACATTATAAAGGTAGATACATGTTTCCATGGAGACGCAGACAAAACCCTAGACAATATTACCCAATCAATGTATGTGTATCTTTGACATCTAACTTGTAGTTTTGTGCAGAGACAACAACATAATTCATGTATTATATCCATCTTATCTCTCTCGCTAGCTCTGTATATACTAATTCATTAGAAAGCTATATATGATGTTAATTGTGATAGTCTATGTATAATACTCTGATCAATTAAGGACTAAATTAAGAGATAATTATAAGTGGTTGTAACTTTTACCTTTAAGTTCCCAAGGTTCAAGCTTGTTAAGATCAACTTCTCTAATAACATCTAAATCAATTGGTTCATAAGAAACCTTCTTCTTGAGGTAATAATATAGAAGCTCCTCCTCCGTTGGATGAAACCGGAAACCTGGAGGAACCGAAAGCTGTCCTCCTCCTGCCACCGTGGACGACGAGCCTATCTCCATTATCCGTACTCTCCTTTAAGCAGATCAAATATGATTTCTTCAATTTTCTCTTTTGCCCTAATCAATAACACAAGTTACATCAAGCCAAATTAAACAAAAGTAAATGAGCAATGAATGGGTTGTAACCATGAAAGAATCCAAAAATTTGTCTATGAATTTGTTATAAATCTAAAACAAAGCCCTAGTTTAACACGCATGCACATATATTTATAAATAACAAAATACTGTTTCCACTAACAAAAGCTAGATCTTTCTTACATAGGTATACACAAAAGAACCTGTATACCCCAACAGAAACATGATCAAGTTGTTGAAAACACAACAGTACATCTCTTCTTAACCAAGAGAGTTTGATGAAAGACTTAGTCATGTTCTTGAGTAATCAAAGAGAAGAAATGAAAATAGAGAGATGCTTGAAGTGAAAAGTACACACATATATATACGAGGGTGTGTGTATATACGTATATGCAAAGATGATGATGACAACAATGAAAGATATATGATGGAAAAGGAAAGAAAACGAACCTTGGAGGCCGGAAAATATTGCTTCTGTTAGAGGCAAGAGGTAGAAGACAATGAAAGAGAGAAGGCAATGAAGCAAGCAAAATGAATTTCTATATCTTAGCTTCAAGGGCACGATGTTTAGGGCTTCTCTCTCTCTCTCTCTTGCTTCTTCTTTGAGATAGAAAGAATAGAAAGAGAAAGAGAGACTTAGGTTTCTCTGGATTAGTGCCAATATTTTTTTGCATTCAATTTAATAAACCAAAGCTACTCACAGAAATATTTGAGCATTACTTTATTGTATCTGCATTCTCATTTCAATTTTTTCTTGATATATATTTAGAACTTTATATAGTGTTATATATACTTCAGCTAAAATAGATTTTCTTAGTCAATTAACTTCTAACATTTTCTAATATGCATATGATGTTCTTCAGCAGTATGTTTCATTTTCCAATCAACTTCTCTTTTGGCTAAAATTTTCCAATCAATACTGTATCTACTCGAGAAGTATATATATTCTTCAAATTTGTAATGTTTTTACTAATCATCGATCGGATGTATAAGCATTAGCGGTCCTGAGGAGAAGCGGGACAAATATTAGTTTTTGGCCATTAAATATATCAACAGTTTTTCGGCATTATATTTCATTAAGTATTTTTAGTGTAGTGATTAAATGTTTGTCCTGATTTTTACACATCCAGATTCAAATCCCCACATAAACAACCTATTTTTTTTCTTCGCTTCTGGTTTTTCAAAACTCAAGACCGGCACTGTATATAAGTGTACACATATAAATGTGTAGATACGATATACTAGAGAAATTCACGTTTTTGCGTGTGGGGCGTAGACATGCTTATGAGAATTAACTTAACTTTAATCACCATGGATTACAGCTGTTATTTAGTAAGACTGACTAATTTGCTTTGAAAACAAGTAGAATTTGATTAAACAATACCGTTTATTAAAATACATGATATATATTATAATAGAAGATCTGATTTATGTATCCCAAGAACAAAACAAAACAAGAATTGAAGCTTCTATACCCTCAAATTGCAGTCAAGTGTTGGGAAGAAAAATGATGTATCGTACCTTGAACTATGCTCCTGTTTACTTATTTATTGCATCAATTTCAGTGCAGTTTCATTAAAAAAATAGTGCAAATAAGATTTTATTTAACCAAGTCCTAGTGCTATTTGTTTATACCCTAGTACAACTGACATAAAATGTTAGCTCAAATTTGTTCCCTTATAAACAAATTACCTTAATCCTGAGATAAAATCATAGCTTTAATTACTATATGACTGAGCGAATAATATGGTGTATTTCCACCCATTTAGATATTTATTTTTGTTACACACCTTATACATATATAAGAAGTTTCTTATATGTTTCAGAGTTGGAATATAAGCAAACATTTTTTTATTTACACACATACGGTTATAAAGTTGTACAAAGAGAAGAATTCATCTTCTTATTTGTCTAACACCACATATCCATCAGAGAATCATGTACATATGTATGATATAACAGGTTATGGCCCGTATGTGGGATCTAGTAAATTGTGAATATTTCCTGATAAAGAAACCATCCACGTTGAAAGAAAGTCAATGTACAGACAAATAGATATGTGGACTTTAAGTCTTTGACAAATAAAAATAGGGCAGCTTATAAGTTTTTTTATAAGAATAATTAGAGCACCTTCATCCTTAGTTTCTTAGAAGGTTTTTAGAGGTATAGTCTCACAAAACGCGGAAACCAAAGAAAAATGAATTCTAAAATCTCAAAATAAAAAATCTTTTGGTTGAATATTTTGCATTGTGCGGATTTTACTGACATGTGGCAGCATGTAATTAGTTTTTTTTTCTTTTAATTCCCAAAAAACATAAAATAAAATAAAAAACTTCATAAGAATTTTAGGATAAAGATGTTCTTAGAACACAAAAAAAATCAAAGGATAACAGAGGAAGCCGCACGTAGGAGAGAAGTGGTACGTGCGGCAGAAGAGGCAAAATCCTGAAAGGCCGTGGAAAGAAGCACGTGATGGTCCAACACCAAATCCACAATTCAAGGTCCCTTGTTTGACTTTAACCCTCTTCTCTTGAGATCCGCAATCAAACCTTTTATGAAAAGAAATACAAAAAATGATAAGTCTTATGGTAAACTTAAATTCCTAAATTCCATGTAACATATATAAAAACATTGGATTCTCACCTCACGGTAAATAATCTCTCTGTAACAATTTATGAAACTTACAAGTTTTGCAATTATCTTATTGAGATGCGGCGTTGCCTTCACGAAGACGTCATGCATGCAGTAAACCCTTATTAATGAAGAGTTTAATCATATAGATACCAACATGTTCTGAAACTCTATATTAATATATTATGATTCCCATTATGACTGTGTTCCAGTATTTATTAGAAAAGTTATACGCTCCTAATTAGCTACTGTATAAATGGTGGCTTAATTTAACGATGAGTAACAGAAAGGCAAGATAGCAAGTTAGAGATAAAATATCCGTAAATTCAAATCCATTTTTTTTATTTGATATAAAAGAATTAGATATCCATAACTTTATAAAACAAAACAAGTATTAATATTTAATATTCGTCAAAGACTGAATAAATCATTGAATATTATAGATATAAATTATATAACATTTATATATGTATATAAGTTTTACAATTTTTATTTACTAAATTAATTATTTCCTTAATTTATTCTTTAAAATAACTAGTTTATTAAAAATATAATAAATATAATTATTTTATATTATTTTTTTTTCTTAATTTTTATTTTTATTTTTCTTAATTTTAATTTTTTTAATTTTTATACAATCGAATATCCAGTAAAATAAATATTTTCTAAATATCCGAAATATTTTAGGGAGCCCATCACAAATACCTTTACAAATCCTGATCACCCCGGAGCGTTTGTGGCGTCGGTTTACAATGAACGCATTTGAGTACGGTCTGTGGAGAGTGGATATTAAACGGGCCTTAAAGTATACGCTTTTGACATTCGGCTCATTAGTTATCTAAAGCCCAACACTGAAGAAAACTCTTCCATGTGTTGTTTTTTGCATTTATAATTTGCAACCCCTAAATTACTTTGATCTCTATATTAACCCGTTACTTTCTTAATCTAACATCAAGCCCAATTTCACACACCAAATAAAAGTCTTCGTCTCTCCCTCCGTTGCGTTACAGATTGACTAATCGTATCTCCCTGGCACCTGCAAAGTCAGCACGACGCTAGCGTCTCGATCTTTCAGAGCATAGCTGTAATGCCCCGACCGCCCACAGCTAATGGGCCACCCACGCCCGCTCTCTCAGCCCGTGGGCCCCATCCCGTTCCAGCGGCCGGTCCGTTAATTTTTCCAAAGGCTTGAAATCATTGTTTACTGACCCTGCAATCACCACATGACCTTTCCCCGTGCTTTGGCCTCACTCACACGGTATCGCGAATCACTTCCCGATAGGTCACCCATCCTTAGACTACTCCAGCTCAAGCACGCTTAACTCTGGAGT